>JAUIRJ010000065.1:44086-89628 GCA_030555515.1 Acutogordius australiensis | reverse complement strand
AAAATAAACACGGGGTTTGAAGTCACTCACCAAAATTTTTTTTGTCAAGCTAGTAATCATTTGATGGCCAAGTCTTCAACAAGTACAGGTAAAAAATTAATTAAAACATTTAAAATTTTCTCTTGGTGCCTACCATATTTTCGATTTTGTCTATTGCCAAATTTTATTATTATTTAAAATAATGAAAATTACCAAACTCGATTACTAATGGGTGGAATTAATTAATTCAAATATTTTTTTAAAATAACGTTTAAAATTGATTTTTTTTTACCAAATTCGATAAGGTTATTTAATATATTATGTTTTTCAATTTTCTAAAGTTTCGGGTCTTGATGTATAAATATTCCAATATGTTTTTCTCATAACAGAATATTTAAACTTAAGATTTCAATTTTTAAATATTCCTCAAGGCAATTTTTTATATACATATTATTGTGGATGAGCTTAAAGAGCTAAAATAAACATTTGGACATATTATAGACTAGATATAAAGAATTATCTTGAACAAAATAGGATTAATATAGCGCCAATTAAAAAAATTTCTTAATATGCTTATTGGTATTAATGACATTTCATAGGTAAATTTTTTTTATATTTTTTTGAATATACATAATTTAATTATTGAACATATTTTTTCCGATCAATAATTAAAATATTAAACTTCCAATATTTAAGTTAAGTATGAACTTATAAATAAAATAAGGCTTTTTTTTTATAATAAAAAAATAAAGTTGGGGTATCTAAAAAAAACCCTGTAATGGTATAATTGTGATATATGAAATTTTGAATCAGGAAGACATTTAATTTAACCACGACAAATTGATACCAAATTATATATTACAAAAATACCATACAACGTCTAATTGTTGATTAAATGCATGTTATTTCTTTATAAATTAATATATATTATATTGGCGCAGTCTTGCGTGGTCCTGTGTATTAGATGTCCAACACTTGGTCTGCCTAAGTAAAAAAAAAATTTGAGAATCACATTTAGATCTTAATAAGGTCCCGATACTTAAGTCTCTAACATTAAAGCCGTAAAATTTTATTGGGGAGAGGGGGGGGGGGGGGGTTGACATTAGATGTAAAATAATTTCTTATTAAATTATAGGAAGGGCAGTTTTTAAAACCAGTATATAAGTAAAACAAACAAATTCTTTTAGGTAATAAAGGAATAACAAGCTGGTGTAAAAAAGGGGGAGGGGGGATAAAGTGGGGTTGGTCTGAAACACAAACATCCAAAACGCAAATACCGGAAGTCATCATTCATGTTGGTTTTTTTTATGGGGTACCTGCGTTTTATTAAATTTAAAACTTGACAGCAAAGCCCGCATCATTAATCATTTTTGGTTTAAATCGACATTATAGGTGTCTTTTTAAGATTAGAATTTTTGTCACGGGCCTTTGCGTTATTAAATTTTTTTTTCATTGATATTGATCGACATTTTTGGGGTCCCTGTGATTTTAAGAAATTTTTATTAACCCGGGGCTTCTGCGGTATGGGCATTTGCGTTTTAAACAAAACTCTTGTTATATCCTAATCGATTCGGGGCCCGAATGCAATTTATCTTTCCGGGGTCTTTGCTCAGCGAGTCGGCCCCGTGTAATATTTATCTTTTGGCCTGAACCGGTTTAAAATAAGTCGGAAATTTGATTTTAAGCACTAAAATTCGTGCATTAAAATTATTACAGTGCGTCGAAATTAAACCTTTATAATATGACGATAAAATCGTCTTAAATTATTATGAGCAAAGTATACGATAAAACAGGCTCTCCACTTTGATCTTTAGTTAGAATCAATAGATTAAGGGTCAGGAAATTAACTTAAATAATGCTATTTTAAATGCAAGGGCACATCGGGCCTAGCTATTTTTATACGGACTAGACGGCTTCCCTGGCAAAGCCCAATAATTCTTGGGGGCGCGCAAGGCAATTTTTATCAAAACTAGTAAAAATAAAAAGCCCGCTGGAGCACGGTTTTTTAAAAAATCAAAGAATTATCTTATTAATGCAATTTTTTACTAACTATCGCGGGTTGAATTAACTAAGTTATGGCTTGGGGTTATGTTATTTTGAGTCAATTCGTTAAATAGGTTTTATCGCGTCAGATATGAAAATAAAAATGTTGAATTATTATGATTAAAACAATGAGCAATAAATTAGGGAAAAATAATAATCATATTTTTTCTTTGAAGAGTTGCAAAAATTATAATAATTTATTACCACAAAATGGTATTAGAGAATAGATAAAAAAACATTCTTGAAAAGTTCATTTTGAGGCACTGCGTTCAAACTTGTTTCAAAAATCAAAATTTAAATTAGGGAACATGGATAAATGCTTTTAACTAATTGTCAATGTCATTTAACAAAGAAAACATGACATAATAAACTTCAAACACTTTGATAAACGGTTTAAGATGTACTCCGATGAAAAATTTGGAAAATTCATAAATTAGCTTCATTGATCAATACAAAATATGTACAACAAATTAATGCAAGTCAATATTAGGGGTATTTTTTTAATTTTGCCCTCTAAATATTGATTGTATTGTGTTTTCATATAATTCGTTTGGATAAAAACTGTTTTGCGCGCATGGCCAATTACTATTCGGGAGTCGGTCGGTTTGCCCGAACTGGCATTTTTAAAAAGAAAGCAATAAATCACACCGCACACAAAGGAAGAATAATGCAATCGTAAACAAGGGAAAAACTAAAAGCGCGCGTACTAACATAACTTCAAAAGGCATATAATATAAATTAGCTCATTTATAATAAAAAAAAATAAATTTATTATTTGTAAAAAAAATTTCCTTTTTGTAATTTTAAAATTTTGATCCTTTGAGAAGAGAGAGTCAGCCAACAGCTCTTTGTAGTTTTTAAATGCATTTTTTCATGTCTTTTGATGCTTCAATGCAATTGCTTATAAAAATATTAACATATTTTCTCATATTATTATCCAAAACTTTATACAAAAAAATTATCATCCCTTTTACACCTTTTTTTTTAATATTCCTTTAATAGAGTTGAGATGGCAATGCTTGTGCTTGCATGCAAGCCGGTGTCAATCTTGCCTTGCGTATTGTCTTAAATTAACGATATTTGGTTACACTAAAGATCAAAGTCGAGACACGAAAGTCGGGCCGAGATTTAATTGAAAAAAAAAATAGTTTTAAGGCCGGGTCAATTTTCCTTTGCCCTATTGTTTTTAGCGGATTAAAATTGACAGAATTATTCGCATGATAAAGTGTATTACTTCGACATACAATATATGATTGATACGTAATATGAAGGCCCGGTTTAAACTTTAATCTATAGAAGATACCCTTGCCCCATTAAATGCTGATCATTTTCTTTTATAAAGGTCAAATGACTTCTTAGCCGGGCTCCCTGGAGCTGCTATGACTTAAAAATTTAAACTTCCCTGCATATTTTTATCGATTTACAGTAGATTTTTTTAATCTGTCATAAAATTTATGAAAAACAAAAATTTGAGCTTAGTCAAAAAATGGGTTTTTTTCTCAGCTCTGATCGCAGCATAACATTATTTAGTTTTTGCACTAGAATAACGAGTAAAAAAGTTCGGATATGCGATGATTTACCAATCGGTGTGCAAACGATATTGACGACCTATTAAGCCTGGACATAAACTGTACAAAATCATAAAGCCAGCAACAAAATTCTCATAAATTATTAAGAAATAAGATCAAAAAAAAGAATAACAGGTTGTTGTCTTTGATAACTTGAGATTGCATAACGAATGATGAAGGTGTACACATAAATTATAAATTAATGTTTCTCCCTAATGTGACATTTTTATAAAGATCAACCATTTTTTGCTTCTGATAGTCAATGCTAAAGGCTGTTGTCATTTGTAAAAGTAAAACATTTTGTATTCCATAAAGCAAAGAAACATATAAATATCTTTGAGAATATTATAGTTTTTGAATAATCACAAATGATTGGATTTGCTCGATGTATCGTGAAATTTTAAAAAAAATTTAAGGTTTGCACGATTTTTGAACGCAGAGAACACTACTTTTCTTAAGCAGTGTTGAGTTGGGTTAGTATTTATGTGGCTGGTCAACTGGGAAAGGCAAAACATAAACAATCTTGTGGTAGATTTTCACCTATACCCACCTATAAAGGACCAGGATTTGCAGCGATCAACAATTTGACGCACGTCGGCTAGGTCTGCATAACTTGAGTTTAAGAACACAAGATTAGGACATCTTAAGGTTGCCCGATTTATAAGTTTGAAACTAAAAGTCATATATTTGAAGAGCCTATACCAAAAAACTAGGTCAGTGGTAAGCGTAAAAGTTTAATTGTTTTTTGCGAAGTGGCAATAATAATCCAATTTGGGGTAAATGCGACGAGTAATGCACGCCTTGGGGAAAGGTTTGAAAAAGATCTCATATTAGCTGTTTATCTCCAAAATATATATGACACATAAGTAAAACTTTGAATGTTGACTGCTCGATCTTAAAAATTCTGTAAAACTATTTATATATTATTTTATTTGGACAGAAGCGTACCCGTTTTTTCATAGGTAGAAGCGAGGGGGGGGAGGTCGACGCGGGAAATAGTTTAGGGGGTGGGTTATGTTGTCATAAAGGTTTAATTGTTGCATTTTTGAACAAATCAAAAGAATGATCACGCCCCTCGCTCCAATGAATTAGCTTATACCAAACGCATAAATATATTTTTGTGCTGCTGATTATTACTCAACAATTTTTTGAGAGTTATGAGCTAACTACGGAGATCAAACCTGCCATCTTAGAGAACATCAAATCCGTTTACCGTTTTTCCTAATCAAACTTAGTTAGTCAGGTATGAACATTGCAAATTTTAGAAAAAAGGGCCAAAAAACAAAAAAAATACAAAAACAAAAATAATTTGAAATTTTATTTTTGCATATTCACAATATTAAACTGTTAAATTTAAACTTCAAATATCATTAAAAACCAATAATATATCGTGTCGTATTTAAGTTTGGACGCAAAATATTTAGTATTATCTAAATGCCGATGTAAGAGCTTGATATATTAATAATTATTTTTCAATATTTGTGATTAAAAATATAAGTTAAATTTATATGCAAAAAAGATTTTTAAATTTTTTCTTTTTAGGGCATATTTACAGGGCTGGGAAAACAATGAGCCAAAATACTTTGGCTCATTTTTTCCCCTAAAACATAAAAAAAGAAAGGGGGCCACAAATAAAGGGAAAAAATAAGAATTCAAAAAAGCCCTTACTAAGAAAAGGGGCAAAAAAAACCCACAAAAAGTGGCTCTTAAAAAGAGCCCCCAAAAGCCCAATTTAGGTTTTTTCTATAGTAATTTCAAAAAATTTTGATAAAATACATAGTAATTTTATGTTTGCCCCCCCAAAAAAAATTGAATTTGCCCCCCCAAAAATATATAGTAATTTTATTTCTTCCACATAATATAATTAAATTTGCTCCGTCAACAATATCTAAAAAATATTATCTTAAAAATATTTACTTTTTTTAAAAGTGTTTTTATTCATTAATATTTCTCATCCGCAAGAGAGATCAAACCAGAGATCCGCAGCCGGCCCGGAAACCCGAACTCGGCCCGCGCCGGCCCGGGTCCGGGCCGGGCCGGCGCTGACTGGAAAAAATAAACATCCGGGCGGGCCGGGCCTGACATAATAAAAAATTTTTCTCGCCCGGGCTGGCGCAAAAATTAAGCCTGGCCGGCCCAGCCCGGGTTGGTTAAATAAATTAATATATATATAAAATTATTTATTAAATTATTTTTTATTAAACTTCATTACAGCATAACTTCTCTGTAAATAAGTTTTTCTTTAAATATAGAATAAATGGCCTATTTTTTTCTCACTATAATTTTCATTCATTGATAAAATTAATTTTCCCGCAATATGGACCTAAAACAAAAAATTGAAGATAAGATTGTTGATGAAAGATCCAATACGCACGGCAAATCTATTGTCTGGACCAATTTCAGCCTCCTTTGTGAGGACAACAAAAAATTAGGTATAATATCAATTGAACAAATTTTATTTTAATTATTTTATTTTTTTATAATTTTTAGATTACGTTATATGCAAAAATTGTAGAGAGGTTTTAAAATACAGCCATAGCACAGGAACCTCAACACTTAGCAGGCATAAATGTCAAAATTTAATTTATATAAATTGAACAAAATTTAAGATAAATATTGAAAATTATAAAAATAATTAAACCCGGGTTTTAGCCGGGCTTAAAATTTTTCTTCCGGGCCGGGCTCAAATATTTAAAAAAAAAACCGGGTTGGGCCGGGCCGGCGTAAAGGCAAAAAAAATTGAACCCGGACCGGGCCGGCGTAAAGGTAAAAAATAAACCCGGGCCGGGCCGGGCTCCCAAATTTTGGTTTTTGCGGATCTCTGGATCAAACTAACACAGAAATATATAGAAAAATTTGATTTTACAGACAGCTTTATATTTGTGAAAGCAATTCATAACTCTGATGCCTAAGAAATTTTCTCACTTGTCATCAATCTATTGTTAGAATATAATCTAGAATTAAAAAACCTGATCGCACAATGCTACGATGGGGCGAACTAATGCCCTGGGGAAAAGGTGGTGTTCAAGTATTTCTAAGCAAAATAGCTGGACACCATGTGCCGTATATTCACTGCTTTAACCACCGATTTCATCTTGTTGTAAAAGATTGTCTTGAAATTTTTAGTGAAGGGAAAGATTTTTTTGATAATTTTTCTTCTCCCTTCATAAATTTTTTTAACAATGATGCATCAAAGTTAGTGAATGCGGGACCATGCCCCGGCTGTTGCCCCATTGGTGGTGTGGTCACTCCCTGCCCATTGTTTTTTTTTAAAAATTACACATAAATTAATACTCTTTTAAAAATTAAAAATAAAAAAACTTTTATATCTTCAGGTCGGGCCGAATCGGGGTTTTTTGACCATATTTATAATTATCTATTTATTTTTTTGTATTTAATTGAAAAATTATTTTATTTATTAAAAATAATTTTAGACCAATTTCAATGCAGAACGATTTACATTTCTAAAACTTCTGACTTAATACACCATTGTTTGTTAGAAATTAAACAATTAAGAAATAAAAATACATTTGAAGATTTATTCTAAAATTATTTTGATATTAATACTTTTTTAAATGACAATAATTTATCTTTGGATAAAATAAAAACTAAACCTAAAGATTTTTCTGATTTTTATTTATTTTCTACTCATAAGTTTGAAAATATTTTAAATATTAAGGATAAAGTTAAAAGTATTTTTTTTAATATTATTGATTTATTTATATTTTGATAATAGATTTTTTACCGATAATAGTTATTTAAAATCTTTAGATTCCCTTTATAAATTTGATTAATATTTTAGATATAAATAAATTAGAGCTTATTTTAAAAATAAGTAATATTGATGAAAATTTATTATCTAAAGAAATTGACATAGCCAAAAAATTTTTATTAAGAAACTTAATAATTACAAAGAATGTGTTACTATTGATTTTGTTAAATTTTTATATGATTACAAAGATGCGTTTTCTAATCTATTTAACATTTTTCCTATATGTTTGTTAATTGGCTCTTCAACGTCGAGTTGTGGGCCACATTTTCTTCTTTAAGAAGGATAATAACTTCTTGCTGTTAAGTAGTGACCTGTGTATAAGTGATTTGGTTTTTCAAGGACACGAAAAATCATTAACTGGGGCGTTAAATTTTGATGAATTTTATAATTCAAAACAACCTCTAGGATAAAATTGTTAGATTAATAAAAAACACTGCTCATAATCAGCTAATTATTTACTATTTTAAAATATGGTTGCAATTTTTTTATGCGCATTTAACGTTTATGTTCAGGTTTTATTTAATTTTTTACCCTAATATTAATTACTAGTTATATATAACCAGTGTTTTTTCATATATATTCTTCCATGCATACTTATACAATTTGTTTTCATGATAATCAATCTTATTTTACTATTCATTTTCTAAAATCCAAAGTTTTATATAATTTATTTTTATCATTCATATATATCATATTTCTAATTTTCATGCGCATTGATACCAAATGATAAAATACTTAAAATAAATTTCCAAATCTCATATCTTTTTAAGCAATTGATATTAGTGAAAACAATTAATTTTAATTCATATATCCAAATTATAAACGCAAATATTTATTTTATTTAGAATATAATAAATTACTATTAATTTGTTAAAAAATTTTGAACATGGATTCTATTGTTGTACATGTATATTTTTTGCCGTGAACGAAGGTCACGGCCAATTTTGCCGCCGAAGGCGACAAAAAAATTTTTTCTGCCCCCCCATGAGTTTTTTTTGCCCCCCTAAAATGGAAAAGCTAGAATCGGGCCTGGTGTTGACCTGTGTTATTATTAATGTTTGTTTTTGATCCAAATTCATAAAATTTTTGATAAGAGTATTTGTTATAAACTTTAGCCTAACAAAAAAAATTAAATGATCAATATAGTCAACAAATGTTCGTTGGCCAAACTATGTTAACCTCTTTTTAATTAATTTTCGTTTGAAATAGAAATATCTTCTCACTTACCGGTCACAAAAATATGAGAAATGTTAAAAAAATACGGTTAACGTTAACTTTCATTTTGACTTATAATTCAAAAATACACCTTAAACAGCGATTATTATCAATTTATAACCCGAAAAATTAAACTAAGCTCATTTTTGTTTTGTCAAAAACAAAAAGAGGTATAAATAAAAATAAAAATAGGTACAAATCAAAAAGAGTTTAGTAATAAAAAAATACAAAAACGGGTATTTTTGTTTTGTAAATTTAAGCTTATTTATTTTAATTTAACTTATGATATAACTAATTAAAATGGAAACTCATGAGATTGAAGATTTTATTGAAGAAAATAGAGGAGGAAATTTTTATAAATTTTTTACACAACATATATAAAATGTGAGGTTTTGCATTATATATTAATTTATACATGACAAATATCATGTTGTGGTTTCTATGAATAAAATAACAAGTTTAATATAATAAAAAGAGTAAAGTTTTCATATTAAATAAAAGAAGTGTTCTCATCGAGTTTAGGACGCCAGACAAAACTCCTATATTGTCAAATTTTCCAATTTATCCAAAATATCCCAAATTACACTATTAATTTCACCTATGACCCAAGAGCACATAGATAATTTAATTAAGTATATTTCTATTTCAAGCAAGCTGTAAATTTCTCGAATGGGTAATATTCATTGCCCCGTTAACGTTCGTGATAAAAGTGCCAAAGCCCTAACGGGTATGGCGGCCTTATAAAGAAAAGGCGGGTAAGAGGTGGTTTTTAGCAGGTACTCCTAACCGTGCATGCACCGGTCAATTAATAAAGAAATACGGACATAAGCGGACAATTTTCTTATATTAACATAACATGATCTGTTCTTCTTAAAAACTAGTGGTGTAATTGCTGACCTCAATCTTAGTTTAATGATAGGCTAGCTTTGGGATCAAACAAGCATTTTTCCACCCCCTACCAAAAAAAATTAAATTATCTTTTGAAGCTTAGACATATTAAGTTTGATATTTTATGTAAAAAATGAAATATCAGACAGCACAAGATGTAGGTTTATATATTTTATAAATATATAGTTTTCATATATTTTATCGTAATTAATTTTTTATCATGACTGCACCTTTCTTATTTAAATAGGTAAAATGCTTATGGTCAATTCCACCTCAATCCAACAAATCCGGGAAGGGTACCCCTTTTGATTTGGCTGAAATTTTGCATGGAGGTAGTATCTAAGGGTATCTCATAATCTGGAAATTTTTTTTGACCGAAAGTGATTTTTGACGGAGATAGGGGCAAAAGAAAAAAAAATTGCAAGGTGAATTTTTACATTTGATGCAACTTTGGGAAGTTATAAGTCAAAAAGTATTATAGCTAGAGACTTAATTTTTTTTTATTTTGAAGAGGACAATAAGGGCTATCTTTCATGTGTTTATTATTTTAAAATTATTTTTTTAAAATTTTACAATTTTCTAAAGAACATTTAGTTTGATATAACAAAAAAAACGTATTTTTGAATTTCTTCAAAAATTTCTGAAATACAGTCCTTAGTATTCATTATTAATATGTGAACTCAAAAGTATGGGACCGACTAGACTTTTTGAAAAATTCAATAAAAAAATTATTTTATTTGCTCCCTGTACTATATTAAAATATTTAAAAGTGCCAAATTTGTTTATATATAAGAAGTTAGACATAGGGGCAAGTATGTTAGGCTAAAACAGTTTTAGTAATTTGATTCAAACTATTGTCAATTTTGGAAAGAAAAGGGGAACTTCAGTACAAAAAAATTGGTAATTTTCAGTAATTTACTCCTATCTTCTAAGCCGACTTTCTGGGTCACTCACTACAAAACCAATTTGAAAATTTAAATTGCATTTTATACATAAAACACTACTATATAACATAAATTTCCCCCAACGTTTTTTAACGTACCCATAGCTTTTTATAAAATAAAAACCAAAGTTTGCCAGGTTTTTTGAAATTTTAAGGTGTACACAATAAAAACTTAAAATTTTTATGCTTATATATGTTAACTTTTACTAGTCATTTTTAGTTTGATGAACAATATTAAAATATGTACATAATTCTCCATATTTATCCTCGGCAAAATTCAAAAAATTTGTTAAATTTATTGTATAAAAAAAATTTAAGAGGATTTTAGAAAAAATGATAAGGTTAAAAAATTTGTAAAAAATAATTTTTTTTCTATTATTTAATAGTTTTTAAATAAAACAGCCTCAACAACGTTAAATCTGACAAAAATAAGTAAAATAGAATATATTTGGCCTATTTAGAATATTATGATTTAACAGATTTTCTTTTTTTATGATTATCAACAAACCTAAAATAAACGTAAAAAGTCAATTATTTTATGAAACGTAGTGGTATGGTTTTTTGATATTATAATTACATTAAAGAAGTCAATTATAGGGAACAACCTTAAATGATTATAACGGGCAGAATTAGCTTCAATGATGAATAATAAGACTAAATATTAGACCTAATTTAATATAAACAAAATATAGACATTCAGTCTTTTTTACTAATTTTTACAAAAGCCAAATATGTTTTTGAAAGGCTATTTAGAGCAAGGCACACCATATATATCTAACTGACCTTAATAAAGTTTAAAAACCAACAATTTAAGTTCCAATTACATTTTAGTTTTATAATATAGACGCACTAAACCTGTTAAAGAAAGAGGAAATATTACTGTTACTTGATTCTATGGGCATATGGATTTGGGCATTGACATAAAGTTTTTTATAACCAAATGCGTTCCTTACGAGTTTTAACACAAAAATTTGTTTTAATAAATACATTAAATTACAAATTTAATAAAAATAATGGAATGATTTTATAATCTCATTTTTTTATAATTTACCTATCTAGTTTTTTAAGATTTTCTATACATAACATATATACTATTTTTTTAACACTTTAACAGGCAAAATATGAATGATTATATAGGTTCTATATATTTTTAGATAATTATGCAAAAATAATAAAAAAATAAGCTTGCATAGACGAATAAAATCTGAGTTAGTTTTTTGACACCTGAAAATTTGCTGTTTTTTGGCAAATTTAGGTATTTTTATTGTAGAAGCGTCAAAATCGAGTGAAAAAAGGTGGGGCTATTATATGTTATTAAGCGATATTTTATCTTTAAAATAAATGTTAAATATTAAAAAAAGATTGGCTGGTTAACCAGAAAGTCGATTTTGAAAACAGGCAAAATTTTCACTTTTTTCGGTTTTAAGGTTCACCTTTTCACTGTAAATTTAATAATAGTAGTAATCAATTAAATCAAACTATTATGGCCTAACATAATTGCCCATATGTTCTGCTTTTTGAATACTGTCAAATTTGGTACATTGGCATATTCTAATATAGTGCAAAGGGCATAATTATGTCCCAAAATTAGGGCAAAAAATTGATTTTTTTAAATTTTGTAAAAAGTCATGCCGATCCCAAACTTTTTATATCATATATTTATTAACATTATTAAGGGCCATATTCTATAAATTTTTCAGAAAATTAAAAGATACGTTTTTTGAGCTATTTGTGTTTAAACTTGACTTTAATTTTTTGGTAACTCAAAATAAAATTTTTTTTAATATTTTTTGCGTCTATGGTAGCCCTTATTACGATCTTCAAGATAAAAAAAAAATTATGACTCTAGCTACAATACTTTTGATGATACATGCGAGCAAAGTTGCCTCAAATTTTTTTTTTGCAAAAAAATGAAAAATATTTTTGCTCATATCTCGGTCAAAAATCACTTCCGGTCAAATAAAATTTAGGTTTTTATCAGCACCAAAGGACCCTACCAATGTACCAATTTTCAGCCAAAACTGAGACTTCAAGGGAAAAAGTTTGTCGATTTGAGGTGGAATTGACCTTATATATTTAAATCTTTATTATAATAAAGAACAAGTTATTAATGTACTAATGCATATGTTTTAATGTTTTATTGACAAAATAATTTAAGTTAGAATTTACCTTTGATTATGTATATTAAGTGCATAAATATTGCTTGAACACCTTAAATGATTTTTTATATAAGTTAATGTTGGTCCCTTTGTCAGAATCAAGTTCTGGGCTCTATAAAAATATTGAAATCTAAAAAGACTACTGCTAAGGTTGACAACATTTTACCTTGGCAATTGATAAAAACAAAGCTCAGAATGCCCTCATTAAGATAGTGATCATATTTAACATTTTTTCATCCATTTGTATTAGACAGAAAAAAACCTATCATATCTAATTTATTTAAAAATGTAAATAACAGTTTTGAAGATGCCCTTATATAATTTTTCCTTTACCATTTTCATTAATCGCAATATCATTAATAAAGTATCTATTTTACCCAAATTAATTTTTGTTAGGTAAAATGTTATTCTTTTGTAAAAATATTTGTGCATTTTCTATTGAAACTATTGAAATTAAATAACTTTAGGATGAATTATATTTTGCAGCATGTATTTAGTTTTTGTAGAAATTATAGCTGTACCATCGTTTTTTACGTGGCACCGTAGCGTTAATTTCAAAGTTTTTTAGATAAACATGCGCATAAAAATATATTATTTAAAATTAAAATAAAAAGCATCAGCTTTTAATGTTTAAAAAATATATAAAGTCATACAAAAACAAAAATCAATTTTAAATCAAAGATAAAAACAGGTTTGACATACCAACCAACAATGGGTATTAGACTAAATAACAAAAACAATCTTGACAAAAAACCAATATGTTCTTGATTGAGGAGCCAAGGTGGATATAATTTAACAATCACTCTTGCTTTTTAAGAAATTTTTGATAAAAAATTACATAAAATTCACATTTTCGGCCCATTTCCAACATATGATGAGCAAAATTATTTATATTTAAATATGACACTTTTTTATAGGTGTTTCATTCCAAAACAGATTATTTTCAAATGTGTTTATATTTGTTTTTTAATCAGAGCATCGTATTTGTAAAATTGATGAAGATTTTACAAGAAAATTGGATTAAATGAAAATACCAATATAAATGACATGTATTTTAGTTCACAAGGGGTGCTCTGTCAAAAATAATAATTGTTTAACAGGTAACAAATGGCCTCCCACCAAGGTATGAGGGGAAAGGAGACAGATGGGCTGCTAACAAAGACATAGGCGTTAAAACAGTTTTTGCAAAAATATATCTGAATACTGATTCGTAATATCAAAAAAAAAAAAGTTTAGTATCACCTGTTGAGAGTTTTATTGACCTACTTTAATTTGACTAATGTATAATTCACAACTGTCATTTAATAATTGTGTTGGGTTTAGCAATAGGTCACCCAATGTAATTTGATTTTATATTTTTAAAATTAGGGCGAATTGAGCCAAATGCGTTTATGACCTTTATGCATATCTTTTTAGTCTACGCAATAATCAAATTGACTTTTTAACTTTGTCACGTTTCTGTTTTCCTTGTATTAAAAGTTTGGGGGTAGGGGAGGGGGGGGGGGGGGGGGGGGGGGGGGGATAATGACTTTTCATTAAAATAATGGTAAATTATTTTGCTCGTACAATGTAAAATAATTAATTCTAAATAGTTATTGGTGATAGTAAGAGAATCAGAAGCATTTTTGTACAATGTCCATATACAAGATCGTTCCAATTAATCATTCAATTAAGATGGCTTTTAATATTTCATTTCCCCGTATTTTTGTCAGACCCTGCGGGTGATCAAAGAATTGTCAACTTTTGACATCTCATGTCAAAAGACCACAAAGGTTTACATAAACAAAGAGAGGATGTGATGTTTAGAACCCAAAGTGTTGTCATTTTTGGGCATTTACGTTATAATGGTATTTGTTGGAGTTGGATTAAAAAGAAAGTTGCTTTTCTCATTTTACATTTTTGATACATTTACAATTTGTGGCGAAAAACCGCAAAACATTTATATGTAAGGTAAAATGACAGAAAATTCAATCTTGTCAAAGTAAATATTAAACCTATGTGTTTGAAAGAGAGCCAGCCCCAAAAATTCTTTCTTATATGTAAATATTTTTGTAAAACTAATTAAGGATTCATAAAATACATGATTTAAAAAATATATCCGATTAAAATAAAGTTTCTTGTTTCCACAATTTACTCTAAAAAAAGGATTTTTTACCTGTATGATATCTACAATCTGTTCCACACAATAAACTGATGCCGTTGTATTATGGAACAATTTAATTTTTTTAACCCACGACAGGTAAGGCGAGGTTCAAAAGGACTCTAACACATTTTACAATTTGAATATTAAAAATATGCATAAAAGCTTTCAAATATTTATGACTTTTTCTTGAATGTTTATCTACATAATTAAATATGCCAAAAATCTAATAACAAAATTAGTTTAGAAATTAGAAACTCTATTTAATCATCATTTTTAATATTAAAAGCCATGATAACTCAATTTTAATAAAATTGGAAAAATTATAACCTTATTTTTTTAAGTATTCGTCTTATTTTGAGATATAAAAAAGATTTGTGTTTTATTTTAATGTTAATGGAATGGATTCGTTTTTCCTCTTTACAATAACAAAAAAAATTTTTTATTCATCTTTTTTCGTAATTTATTTTAAAGAAACAATTTATTTAACAATATCAACATGTAGCGAGTTGAGAAAATTTATTCAATGTAATGAAGGAAAAAAAATCCTATTTTTCAGATTAATTTCCGTTTTGAGTCGATTATAATATACAGTTTGCATTAATAATAACTTGTGTTTTTAAATTTCACGTATTTACTTTAGTAATAAAACACAGGTTAACAAATATCAATGGGAGAAAAGTGAATTTTATAAAAACATACCCATGATGGCCTTATCTCATATATATATTTCGTTTTTCTTAGTTTCTTCCGGCTTCGCTCCTTATATCCGTCCATATCAAAAAAATGGCTTTTGTGACCAAATAGACAGATCAAGAATACCCTGTAAAGAAAAAATTTAACAATCCCTTTTTCATATAAAAGTCCCTTGTAACTTATATTTATCAAAATAAGAAATGAATTTTTTTAGTATATCAAACTTTTACATCAGCACTTAGATAACACATGTCAACAATTTTTTTAGTTATGAGTTAACTACAGAGATCAAACCTGCAATATTAGGGCATATCAATACTGTTTACCGTTTTTCCTAATCAAATTTAGTTAGTCAGGTATAAATAAACATTAAATTTTAAGGAAAAGGGTCAAAAAAAACAAAAAAGATTCAAAAACAAAAATAAATTGAAATTTTATTTTTGCATATTCACAATAGTTATACTGTTAAATTCAAACTTCAAATTATATTTTTATTAATAACCGATAATATATAGTGTTGTATTTAAGTTTGGACGCGAAATATTTTGTATTATCTCAATGCCGATGTAAGAGCTTGATATATTAATAAAATTTATTTCTCGATATTTGTGATTATAAATATAAGTTACACGGGATTTTTATATGCAAAAAGATTTCTAAAATTTTTCTTTTTAGGATATATTTAGCTCTGTCAATTTGGTCAAAAAAACCCATTTTTCGTTATAGACGGATCTAAAGAGCCAAAGACGGAAGAAACTAAGACAAACGAAAAATATATATGAGATTAGGCCATCATGGGGATGTATTCTTTTATGTTTTCATAAATTTCACGTTTATGACATTATTATTTGTTTACCTGTGTAATACAAAATATTTCGCGTCCAAACTTTACGACATGATATATTATCGGGTTTTAATAAAAGTTTTATTTGAAGTCTGAATTTAACAGTTTAGCTGTTGTAAATATGCAAAAAAAAATTTCAATTTATTTTGGTTTCAAAATCTTTTATATTTTTTTGGCATTTTTTTTTTAATTCAATGTTTATAGCTAACTATAAGTTTGATTAGAAAAAAACGGGAAACGGATTTGATAATCTATAAGATCGCAGGTTTGATTTCTGTAACTCATAACTCTTAAAAATTTGGTGACCTGTGATATAAGCATACTTGAAATGGACGAAAACGTAAAATACCATAACGTGTAGTTATATCATATGTTATTTATTTTAACTTGGGATAATAAAACTGCATTTTAGAAAAAAAAACTAAAATACTAAAATTAATTTACACAATTTAATTCTAAAATGCATTGGAGTCGACTTGTTATTTATTGTAAGGGCATATGTTATTGCGACCAGATACGTGTCTGAGTGTCAATTGTCTTTTATTATTATTTTAATGGGTGTGTAAAATATTTTACGACTTTTTTATGGGTAAGTGTCAGATGTGGGCCTTTGAGTATAATAGGACAAATTAATAATTCATACAAATAGGATTCTAATTTATGTTCAAAATTTAGCGGGTAATCAAGCAAAAACCACGCCTATTTATGTAAAGCTGGACAGTTATAGCTTCGAAAACAGCTATTCTCAAAAACACAAAATTTTGACACCTACGTTAATAAAACAAATAATTATTAAAATTTATATTAATTTAAACATTATTTTTGCTGACACACGAAAAATCACTTTAAATGTAGCAAAAATTATTTTACATTCGTCTTAAATAATTAATTTGCAATTAACACTGATATTATAAAACAATGTTAAAATAAAAATTAATGTAAATTACCCTAAGATTTTGGCAAAAAACAGCATAAATAAATAATTTATATTTCCTTTGCACATTTAAGAATATTTGGTAAATAAATCACCATGCTTAATCAAAACTTTTTTTAAATTAATTTCATTAGGCAAGTCTATCCGCGATTAAAAAAAAAATCCCATAAGAATGAATGCTTACAACTTCCCCAATCTTCGCATTTGCAGGAAGGGTTGACCGCTGATCTCGAAAACACTATTATCGGATAAGTCCCTAAATGGTCATAATATACAAATTAATCGAAAAATAAATCTGTAAAATGTTGTATCCACACTTTTTAGGGACAAGAACCATTCAATGCCCACACAGGTCAACAATTTTTTGAGGGTTATGAGTTAACAACAAAGATCAAACTTGCCATCTTAGGGAATATCATACGTTTACCGTTTTCCTAATCAAACTTAGTTAGTCAGTTATAAACATTGAAAATGTTAGACAAAAAGGTCAAAAAACCAAAAAAGATTCAAAAACAAAAATAAAATAAAATTTTATTTTTTGCACATTGACAATAGTTAAACTGTTAAATTAGAACTTCAAATAATATTTTCATATAAAACCGATAATATATCGTGTCGTATATAAGTTTGGACGCGAAGTATTTTGTATTATCTAAATGCCGATGTAAGAGCTTGATATATTAATAAAATTTATTTTTCATTATTTGTGATTAAAAATATAAGTTACAAGGAATTTTTGTATGCAAAAAAAGATTTTTAAAATTTTTTTTTAGGGTATATTTAGATCTGTCAATTTGGTCAAAAAAGGGCATTTTTCGTTATAGACGGATCTAAGGAGCCAAAGATCGAAGAAACTAAGAAAAACGAAAAATATATGAGATTAGGCCATTATGGGGATGCATTCTTTTATGTTTTCATAAAATTCACGTTTCTGACATTGATATTTGTTGACCTGTGATATAATAGATCAAATTATTTTTATCAGATTCAGTGAGCAATTTACCAACGAAACATTATTTTAAATTTGTGTTTTTACATTTTAATAATAAAGCATTGTTTATTACAATATTTTCTCACATCATTAGCAATTTTACTAAATATATATAAAAACTTTGAAATTTAGCTAAATTTTATACGTAGCTAATAATCATTACAAAATCATTCATATAAATTTCCGACATTGAACCCAATATTCTTTTTTTAGAAATTTTCAAATTTTTAAAAATTTTTTAAGAAACAAATGAACTCTGAACGCGCCTTAAATTAAAATTGTTAAAATTGTAAGAAAAAATATGTTTTAGCAATTTTTTCACTTTCCGATAAGCTCTAAAATTTATACATATCCTGTCCCCAGGGAATGGGAAAACAATTTGAATCCAGTGGCAAATAGTTAGTTTAAGGAAAATGGAATAAATTTTAAAATTGTGGCATATATTTAACATTAAATGGCCGGACCAAAGTGACTCTCTCACTATCCCTTTACCAATATTAAAAATGGGGCAACAATAATTCATTTGGGGCAAAATTCATAAGCTATTTTGCGTCTCTTGCGTATTCATCATATATTAAGCAACTTGAGAGGGAATGCCATTTTTGGCATATTTTAATTTCTAAGGTTTGAAAAAGTATCTAAAACGAAAACTAGTTGATTTGTTAAGTCTCCAAACTGATAAAAATTAAATTTTTATAACATATAGAGCAGGGAGCAATTTTTACACATATAGTTAGGGTTGCCAAACGTCCTCCTTTCGGGAGGACGGCAACCTTTTTAGCTGTCCCTCCTCCCGTCCTCCTTTGAGCTGAAAATGTCCTCCTTTTTGAATAAAAATGAAAAAACAATTTTTTTTTTATTTAAAATACTAAAAATCATTTCCCATACCTTATTTACCCATAAACAACTCAAAAGAAAATCAAATTTCACTTTTAAATTCCTTAAAAAAATTAACACCAAAATTTAAATAATAGATGGCGTTTTTTATACATAACTTATCAAAGATTTTTCAAAATCATTAAATTTTCGCATTTATCTTCAACAAAATATTTAGCTGCTATTATTATATTTTGTAGATAAAATTGGCAATATAATCAATTAAATATTTATAATAAAATATGATTTAATAAATTTTTTTCACATTCATTAAAAGATTTGGGTTTTTTTGATTTTCCGCCAAAAATCTATATTAGAGCTAAATATTGATGCTCTCTACACAGAAATCATTCTCATTAAAGTTTCCTCAAATCAGCCGATGATGCAAATTTTTTTGAGGAAACCCTATGTAAAACTTGGGGAAATTTATTAAGCAAACAAAGTCTTCCTAACATTAAAAAAATAATACGTTTTTTATTCAGTCTACCGGCAACAACTGCGTTTATAGAGCACGTGTTCTCAGTAATGAATACAAAGTGGCGCGCTGAGAGAAATCGAGCAAAAAGAGAACTTATAAAAAACGAAATAATCATATATATTAATACAGATTTACAATGCAAAGATTTTTATAATTATGCTTTTAATGATACAAAATTGTTAAAAGATGCGAAAACTTTTTATAATAATTTTAATTGATCATGTTAATTCATAAATAATAAATAAAATGATGTAATATTGATCTTAAAGTCATTTTTAAGCTTGCGCGTTGTTTTTTTAATTTGTCTTCCTTTTTGACACAGCCGTCCTCCTTTTTAACCCAAACCTGTTGGTAACCCTACATATAGTTAAGAATATAGGGCTAAAGTCTTTGTTTTAAAAAAAATTAAATAAAATCACCATAAGCACAAGATCGATTATAACATAACTGAGATAACCAACCAATTAATATATAAGCCCATGTTAAATACAAAAAGTCATATAAAAATTCCCTGAGATTGGTTAAACGATTGTAAATATTATTGGGGTCGGACGACCTTACTCATGTAAACTTTGTTGATTTCTACACTTCGAGTTAAGCAACGCTGAGCCTGGTTAGTAGTTAGATGGGTGACCGCCAACGAATTCCAAAGCCGTCCATTTTTTTGAAAGCCTAGGCCTAAAAAACCAGGTCACCGGTGGGATTTCAATCGCATTTAACTCTGCCGGGCCAGCTTTAGAGTTAAAAGTGGCAAAGCCCTAACGAGTAAGCCGTCCTCAAATGGGAAAGGAATCCTTTACCACAGTTTTTTTTATTAATATTACTGTTGTCTCTATATTTCGTTTTCAAAAAACAAAAAGGACTTACAATTGTACGAGATTGCGCTGAATTTCGTAATGGATCGACTGAAATAGGTTGGGTAAATCATTTTCCACTGGAGTTTGATCGGCTGAAATTCGGCAGGTAGCACTGTAGGTATAAATATTGTCATCTTGATGAGACAAAACAGGTCTACTACTAAGGTTCAAACCATCATGAGGATATGGCGGATGTTTGTTAAGTGTATTACTATGGAATTTGTTATTGCTATTAATTGAAGTAGTAGCTGTTCGCGTGTAATTGCAATTCCCAAATGATTCGTTAACAGGGCCTTCTCTCGAACGGCCAAACGGTCCTCGAAAATGATATTCAACCGAGGGTGACCTTGGCACCCTAGTCATTTTAGATACTGGCCCAACATCGAGTATTCGAGTTTGATTTGAAAGATTATAAGTAGTTGAGTGGCGATTTTCAATCCACATTTGTATGTCGAACACGGGGATCTTTGCTTGACTCATTTTAACTGCGGAATTTGATAAACTACAAGTGGGACACCAAGTCACTAGAAATATGGCCACGAGCGGTGTAATTGCTAATTTTATAAATGGAATTTGCCAATGATGAAAGGTTTTGGGCATGTTTGGCTATGGCTTAAGCTTAATAAACGGTACGGGATCACCTGAGAAAAATAAATGAAATAAAATTAAAAATGTATATAGCTTTTCAAAGTTTCTTTCGCTGATCGGATGACGGGTATTAGGATAATTTGAAGTTACAGAAAAAAATTTACAATGTAATTACATTTAACTAATTCCGTAGTGAAATATAAAATTTTCTAAAATATAGCTTGCAAAAAAGGTGTCACTTATTATTATGTCGTTGTAACATAATTCATTTATTTAAGAGAGGACATTTTATAAAAATTGGAAAACTTTTACAAAAAAAATTTGGAAACGTATAAAGAAAAAAATATAAACCGGGCAACATGATGGCTGAGCTTAAGGAATCTAATTCAATTTATAAAAATATGGCCTAAACGTTTTTCAAATTTTAATTTTTTGGAAAATGAAATTGTTGTTTTTGTAACTAAGAAAAAAAGTTGCTACATAGGTTAAAATTTTGGAGAGTTATGAGCTAATTACAGAGATCAAACCTGCCATTTTAGGGATGTTTAAACCCGTTTACCTTTTTAGTCAAATTTAGTGAGTTAGATATAAACAATGAAAATTTCATAAAAATGTAAAAAAAAAACAAAAGAAAATTGATTTTTTTTTGCATTTCACTGCAGCTAAACTGTTATAATGAATCTTTAAATAATATTTTTATTTAAAACCGATAATATTTTAAGTTTGGATGCAAAATATTTAGTATTATCTAAATGCTAATGTAAGAGCTTTAATAAAAAAATTTATTTCTCATTATTTGATAGGGTTAAATAAATGGGTTTTTATATAAAAAAAATTATTGAGTTTTTGCTCTTAAGGTATTCTCGAGGTCTCAAAATCTGTCAAGGTTAAAAAATTCATTTATTCGATATGGACGAAGGAGCCGAAGGCGGATGAAACTACGAAAAACGGAAAATATTTATGCGATAGGGCCATCTTGGGGATTTATGCTTTAATGATTTTATAAACTTATTTTTTCTGACATTGATATTTGTTGACCTGTGTTACCGACTGATTTAAATCTAATATAAGGATTAAAGCAGGGTTTGATTCTAGATCCGTGGTCAAATTGTAATTGGAATTAAAACAAAGTTTGCCCCCACTCCTGATTACTTTAACGAAATCATACCCAAATATATGGGCCCCACAATTTAGAATCTTGAGTTTCAATTTTATAAATTATAATACAATATCCACACCAAACCCCTATAATTTAAAATTCTGTTTAAGGATCTGCGAGGTGAAAAAAATGTTACAGGTTTATTTTATGTAACAAATATAAAAAGTATAGATAAGACACCCAATATTAGATCTTTATCTCTAAAATATACAAAAAAACATAGAGTTTTTGGTTGGTTAATAAATGTTACTCTTAAATAAAAGTTAAATTTGATCAAACGAAAGTTTAGGGCGCGTTCAAGGTATATTTCTTTTTTCTTTAAATTTCTTCCGTAATAAAAACTGTTTTTATGAAAAGTTTACAATCCATTATCACTGTAAATACTTTTTCGAAATGATAGTTTTAACAAAATGAAGAAAAAAACATTATTTAAAAAAAAAGGAATCAACTATGAACGCGCCCCGTCCGAAAACAATATGGCACATGGAAAAGTATTCGTCTTTTTGGTTCTTTGATCAAACTCACAATCAAAAAATACCAACTATAAGTTTTTATATTTTTTTAATTTAAATTTAAGTGGGATGTAGATTCCAAAATAAGAATTGACTTTTAAAATTGAACAATGGGTGAGCTTTAATTTTTGATTGGTACGCTTAGTGACATCTTTGAGGTTAAAAAAATGAAATATTCTTGGCAGCAAATAATCCCAACTTAAAGGAACTTTGAGGGCTCTAATTGTAGCAATTATAAAAATGGGCATAGAGCACAATAACTCTTATATAGATAAAATTCATCTTGGGTATGTTTATCGTGCATAGTATATACCCGGTAACAATAAATTTAGTTAGCTTCTGGATCAAATGTGATCCCAGTTTAAAGAGCCAAGAGCTTAGCGCCCATCCCCTTTTTCTAAATTATTTCAATCGTATTTTCTATATAATAAGGAAATTGCCAAACATTTTGCAAAAAAACATAAAAAAAAAGATCTATAATTCGACAATCACCTTTTTAAAATTCTTTGTTGCGGCTTTAAAACTCCTTGAAGAAACTGATCAACTATGTTTTCTGCAACCCTATAAATCAATTCCTAAAACATCTTAAACTAGCAAAAAACCAAATAAATCCTGATTAGTTCATAGCAAAAAATATACCTGCAAAGTCGGTAAGAATGGCCATATTATAAATTGTCCTTCCAATCTCAAACTGCATTCATCAAGAAATATGTCCCCCGAATTATTGAATGCTTTTCAAATGATATCCATCGAATGATAGAAGTGCATTGGCAAATGCATTTTATAGCTTACAAAGATATTTGATTTAATATATTTGTCAAATGAAAAATTTAAAAATATTTGTTAAATATTGTAAAAAAAAACAAATTGGATATTTGGTCGAACTAAAAAACTAAAAAATAAAAATTTTTTACTACAAAAACATATTTGTTTTCTCCTCTCTTACAAATTACAATACTACGGCAAGCATTTGTTTTTACACGCGGGAAAATGAAAAAAATAAAATAATATTTTTATCCAGAGCTTACGATTCGGAGGAACGTAAATATGGAAGAATAACAAGTGCATGTCTAAACTCAATTCAAATTTTAAATTTATTTTTGATATTTATATAATTTTATTTAATATTTATTTCAATATTTAAATGTAATATCTACCTTTGAGCGCATTTTAAATTACATTGGATTTTGAAATAACATGCTTAAGGGCCAGGCACGATTCTAGACCCCTTTTGGGGGGGCAGTGCCCCCCCAAAAGTTTTTGATTGCCCCCCCAAAAATAATTGAATTTGCCCCCCCAAAAATACATAGTAATTTTATGTTTGCCCCCCCCCCCCCAAAAAAATTGAATTTGCCCCCCCAAAAATACATAGTAATTTTATTTCTTCCGCATAATATAATTAAATATGCTCCGTCAAATATATTAAAAAAAATATTATCCTAAAAATATTTACTTTTTTTAAGTGTTTTTATTCCTTAATACTTCTTATCCGCAAGAGAGATCAAACTAACAGAAATATATAGAAAAATTTGATTTTACAGAAAGCTTTATATTTGTAAAACCAAGTCATAAATCTGATGCCTAAGAAATTTTCTCAGTTAACAACATTTGTTTATCTAGAACCGAAGAACCTGATCGCACAATTCTACGATGGGGCGAACGTAATGCCCGGGAAAAAAATGGTGTTCAAGTATTTCTAAGCAAAATAGCTGGACACCATGTCCCGTATATTCACTGCTTTAACCACCGATTACATCTTGTTGTAAAAGATTGTCTTATTTTAAGTGAAGGGAAAGATTTCTTTGATAATTTTTCTTCCTTTCATAAATTTTTTCAACATGATGCAATCGAGGTATTTAGTGAATGCGGGACCATACCCCGGCTGTTGCGCCATTGGTGGTGTGGTCACTACCTGCCCATTGCTTTTTTTTAAAAATTACACAGAAATATTTAATACTCTTTAAAAAATAAAAAATAAAAAAACTTTTATATCTTCAGGTCACAGGGCCGAATCGGGGTGACCATATTTATAATCATCTATTTATTTTTTTGTATTTAATTAAAAAATTATTTTATTTATTAAAAACAATTATAAATCAATTTCAATGCAGAACGATTTATATTTCTAAAACTTCTGATTTAATACACAATTGTTTGTTAGAAATTAAACAATTAAGAAATAAAAATACATTTGAAGATTTATTCAAAAATTGTTTTGATATTAATATTTTTGTAAATGACAATAATTTATCTATGGATAAAAAAAACTAAACCAAAAGATTTTTCTGATTTTTATTTATTTTCTACTCATAAGTTTGAAAATATTTTAAATATTAATGATGAAGTAAAAAGTAATTATTTTAATATTATTGATTTATTTAATTTTGATAATAGATTTTTTACCGATAATAGTTGTTTAAAATCTTTAGATTCCCTTTATATATTTGATTAACCTTTATTTTAGATATAAATAAATTAGAGCCTCAAAATAAATAACATTGATAAAAATTCATTAACTAAAGAAATTGACGTAGCCAAAAATTTTTTAATAAGTAACTTAATAATTACAAAGAATGTGTTACTATTGATTTTGTTAAATTTTTATATGATTACAATAATGCGTTTTCTAATCTAATTAACATTTTTTCTATAAGTTCGTTACTTGGCTCTTCAACGTCGATTTGTGAGGCCACATTTTTTTCTTTAAAAAGGATAATAACTTCTAGTAGGCTGGCAAGTAGTGACCTGCGTAAAGGTGATTTGGTTCTTCTAGGACACGAAAAATCATTAACTGGGGCGTTAAATTTTGATGAATTATATAATTTAATCAAAACAACCTCTAGCATAATATTGTTAGATTAATACAATCACTGCTCATAATCAGCTAATTATTGCTTACTATTTTAAGACATGGTTGCATATTTTTTTTATGCGCATTCGTTAATAATGTTTTATTTAATTTTTTTACCTTAATATTAATAACTAGTTATATATAACCAGTGTTTTTTCATATATATTCTTCCAAATTAGCATACTTATACATTTTGTTTTCATGATAATTAATCTTATTTCACTTTTCATTTTCTAATATCCAAAGTTTTATATAATTCATTTTTATCATTCATATATATCATATTTTTAATTTTCATGCGCAATGATACCAAATGATAAAATTATACTTACAATTAATTCAAATCTCATATCTTTTTAAGCAAATTTTAGTAAAAACAATTAATTTTAATTCACATATTCAATTTATAAACTCACTTTTTTTAATTTAAGAATATAATAAATTACTATTAATTTGTTAAAAAAATTTGAACATGGATTCTATTGTTGTACATGTATATTTTTTGCCGTGACCGAAGGTCACGGCCAATTTTGCCGCCGAAGGCGGCAAAAAATTTTTTTCTGCCCCCCCACGAGTTTTTTTTGCCCCCCTAAAATAGAAAAGCTAGAATCGGGCCTGTTAAGGGCACAATCATTTGAATGTTTTTTTTAAATTCTTCAAATTTTATTTTTTTTCGCAACATTTAAAATTTTTATTTCACAATTTTATATAAAAAAAATCCTAAATTTAATAAAAAAAAATTAGCTCAACATTGAACGCGCCCTAAAAATTAAACCATCAAATTTATTATGAAAATCAAAGGCTATTTAAATATTTTTTAGCAACAAACTATTCTTCAATGTTTCATAAAGTCATAATTATAATAAATTTCTATATAATGGTGAACATGTAAAGGTACCGTTGCATTGACATTGAAAATTATATAAATAGAAATAATATAATTAATTAAATAGAATTTTAATATAAAGTAGAGATCTCATAGATTGTGACGCGAAAGGATGCCGAATTAGAAAAAGAATTACGAGCCGGGCCGATTTTATATATCTTTTGCCTGGTTTTTTTAATATTGTTAGAAAAAAACTATTTATTATTATACTACTGAGGATATTACTTCGACACTTTTTAAATTTTAAATAAAAAACTTATTACAATATAAATTTTCGAGTTTATAAACATAACCCGGGCAGCAAGGGCGTAGTAAGTTGTAAAGCTTGGGGGGGAATTCAAAAAAAAATTTTACCGCCTTCGGCGGCATAGTGCGGTGCCATAGTGTTTTAGTTTGAAATCTAATGATTCTTATGATTGTTACTTAATTTTGCTTTTTAAAATTTGAGTAATCATTAAGGACTTTTATAAATAATGTTTATATAAACAAACATATATAGTATTAAGAAAATTATATTATTAATATATTATATGCAATAAATTTTTATATTAATGATACAATTATGTAATGAATTTATATAATAAAAATGGTTATATTCAAGTACACAACAAATATTAATGGAATATGCTTTTATATTAATGCTACAATTTGGATTGGTATTTAAGTTTGAGGGGGGGGGGGGGGGGGGGGGGATATGCACTAAAAATTTTCAATTTGGGTGGGGATATGGCATGCTTGGAGAGGATTTCATCCCCAAACCCCCCCCCCCCTCTCCTACGCCAATGCCTGGCAGATCCTAAAATAAAAAATTTTAAAATTTCTTGTGTCATATACAGCATTACAATAAGTCGCATCTTTATTATTAGCCTTAAAAACACTTTTTCTGGAATAAAAGTCTAAAACTGAACTGAATATTTTTTTTAGAAATATTTTTTTAAATAACGACCAATAATTCAATTTTGTTGGGAAAGGAAAACTTAGTGGGGTTTTTTGTTAATTCTTTTAATTTGTTGAAAACAAATTAAGGAATTTTGTGTGTATGTAGAATAGGGATAGCATGATGGGATTAGACAAAAAGGCATATTGAGTAATCATCTTCGGGATTAAACCGGACGATAGAAAAGACTGAAAGGAGGAGATAAGTAAAGTCACATAAAAGGGGCCTTTAAAACAAAAGGTTTTATAAAAACTAATGGGTAACAGTTAGAAAATTAATCAACTGGTAAACTATAGAATCGAATCTTCTAAAGCCCATAAAAATCATAGAGGTCAAATTGTCTTTACAACTCACATGTTTTAATATTACATTTGTCGTAATATATAACAGGTATAAGATGTTAGTGTCGATAAAGGAGTTTTTTTTCAATATTTTTTACTTTCCCAATACAGTCCTTATCAATCTTGAGCAATTCGATAAACGACATTTTTATAAAATTTTGTTTGAATACTTATAGGGTCATAGTACCACAATGACCGTAATTTAAAACATATATTCTAAAACAACATATGTGATTTATATTGGATGCCTAAAAATCTAAATAACAATAAGTGTTTTTAATGTGTAGCAAAAGTTAGGAATTATTATCAGCCTAGATAACAATTCAATGCCTTTTTAGGACCTATTATTATGGCAATAATAATTTTGGGCATTTTTCAGTTGCGAAGACATAGGGTGCATTTTATCTTAATAATTTGGGGTCCCAAACATATTAAACAGTCTTATATAATTAAATTGATGATATTTTACCTTTGTCTGAGCACCCGTAAAAAATAATTTTTTTAAGTGCAAAAGGTTTATGACGATGTTCCCGAATAAAATGAGCAAATTTGTTTCTACCAATAACTCACGAGTCATCAAGCCTCCCTGAAAAAAATTATAGCTACGGCACAGTGTGGGAATAATTTAGATTATAACAGGTGGCTGTCTTGGCAAAAAAAGGTTTTTAAAATTGATTTTTTTATTTCTGCTATATTAAAACCTTTTTTGTCCATTGACACTTGCACACTAGTAGTATCTTGTTCTAATTAAACTTTGCACTATGCAAATCGGCCCTGAATACGTTCACTAGCCATAATTCGCCGAACATAATTAGGACAGCTACCGCTAACTAAAATTAATTATAATAGTTTTTATACATTTTAATCATTCTTTTTTTGACCCGCCAGCCTTTCATATATGTTTTACGAACGTACTTCAATAACTTCTAGCCAATGATAACATGTTGATGGCCCGGATACAGACGAACGAGTCTAGGCGCGTTTCCTGTTGCCAAAATGCACTGGAGGCAAAAAAGGCAGGTTATTACAATTTTTCTATCGACGAGGGTTAAATAATTATGATTTTTACCTCAAAATTTAAAATTCACGTGGGACTAATACTGAGACATTCTGGTTTTTTGTATAAACTTATAATTTAATACCAATTATTACGATTCGATCCTTTGCCATGGGGTTTATAGGACTCATTAAAGTTATGTGCTTTGTCCATATTTTATGACCTGAATTTAGAAATTTAAGCATTTTCATTTGTAGGATGGAAACACTTTTTTTGAAATAAACACCTCCTCCGGCTAAGTATTCTCCGCAACTTCGTCATTTAAATTAAACATAAGTTTGATGCCTCGATAAACATCATAATCACCTAATATATGCAATTTCATACAAGGGAAAGTTTTTTAATACATGCCCTATGGGTAATAAATTAATATTCAGTAAATCAGCGCGAAATGACGAAAATTCAGGGGCTATTAGCAAATTCCCCCCTTATGGCAAAAAAAAAGCCCAGAATTTGATTTAATCGCCTGTTGTCAGGTTTCATTACACGGGGATACAAAATGACATAAATATTTCGGATATTTGTCGAAATTTCTATACCTTATATTTGCATATTTCAGCCAAAACTAAATCTTAAAATTCCAAGACATTTTTCTAAACATTTGTCTCGCATAAAAAACATATCTTCTCCAACTAACATTTATATCTGTTTATAAAATTAATATATATACTTGGTATATTTCGTCATCATTTTTCAAGTAATTAAATTCACGAATAAAAATATATCAAAATTCATGGTCAATCGGCCATTTATTGAGTAAAAATTCATTCGAGAGGCGGATATATATCGAAATATAGACAATTCCTTCAGGATAATTTTAAAAATTTAAAATTCTTTATCGTCAACAACATCATTGGGTAAATCCAAAAACTTTTAATTATTTTTGTATTGTAGTTTCTCATGCAGTCTCGCAGGTCGATCCGGTTAAATGCCTGTACTGCCTGTTTTATAGCCAACCGGGGTAATTTAATCTTTTTTTTTAATTTGCGCTGATGCCGACAATTAAAATCAATTTTTGCTTTTTCCTATATATCTGTTTTATAAATGTTACATTCCTACGATTTTATGAATATTAGTAAATCAGCTGATCAGGTTATAAATTGTACGTGCTAACGGGCTGGGTAAGGTGAAAAAAATTTGGCTTGCAAAATTATTTTATACATTTGTATGTTATAAGGTGCTTTGTCCAATATATGATCCCCCATGGTTTTTAGAATATTCTATATTTTCCAGGGTCCTTTTTTTGGTATTGACTCCTTTGGTTGCTTAGCATTCCACTTATTATTTAATAATTTTAAATTGCTGAGTGAGCTGCTAAAACATTATGCGCTAGAATTAAAAATACCTGCCCACATTTTTTTCGAATTTCGCCTAAAACGGCACCAAATTATGTGCTAGGGTACAGTGAAATATCAAACAGGGTAAATGAAAATGAAATGGTACATCAAAAGCGAATCATAGCTTATTCATAAAAATATTTATGGGGGGGGCAAATTATTTATTTTGGTGACTTCTGGTCTGGTCTCCGATGATTTAATTACGTTAAATATCGTCATTTGTTCCATACAGAATTCTCCTAATATGATCAGACAATTTAAAAAGAGATGAATTTTTATTTCTTAGCCCCGGGGCATTTGTAATTTGGTCTCATATCGCAATTGGTCTAGGTAAAATTTAATTTTATTAAAAAATGATATTATAAATGAGACAACAACAAATTCGGTATTTTCTAAGTATTTGTAATTAGGACAAAAATCCTTATTTTAATTTGAAATTTCAGTGTACAAGAAATGTATGACTTATAAATGCAAACTTATTTTGCACAAACAGAATAAAGTAATATTAATTTCAAAGTATGGTAATTTTATTTCCAAAAATAAACTAGCCATTGCCCCTGACACTTTAGGAAAACAAGTTATTGCCCTGAAACGTTTAATGTCATGTATAACTTCCCTATATGCGTGTTATATTAGGTCTAAAATCAATGTGCCAGCAGGGTTGTTGCAATGCTTCAGCTATACGTTGCAATTGCTATAAAGATGAAGGTGGTCTAGCCCAAGTTTTGTTTCGACGCAAGCTCATCAAGGAAGACGAACTTGATAAGTCTGAACTCTCCCGCAAACTCAATTTATTTGACCTACTTGCCTTAGGTCGGTTGGTATTACCTTATATAATATTTTTGTCAAACCCAAACGAATTGTAAAATTTTTACGTTTTTGCCAAGAAATTGGCTGCAAAATGAATAGAATGTTTATACCGAGAAAAAAGTGCATATTCGACTTAATTTTTTAATTTTTATATATCTCGAACTTCGTTGGTTAGTGAGCGGTTAGCTATATTCTATTAACAATTTAAGAAAAATCTTATTTTATATAATATTACACAGGTCAACAAATTTTTGAGAGTTATGAGCTAACTACGGAGATCAAACCTGCCATCTTAGACAATTTAAATCCGTTTACCGTTTTTTTAATCAAACTTAGTTAGCCAGCTATAAACACTGAAAATTTAAAACAAATGCCAAAAAAACAAAATAGGATTTAAAACAAAAATAAATTGAATTTTTTTTTGCATATTTACAACAGCTAAGCTTTTAAATACAAACTTTAAATAAAACTTTTATTAAAAACCGATAATATATGGTGTCGTATTTAAGTTTGGACGCGAAATATTTTGTATTATTTAAATGCTGATGTAAGAGCTTGAAATACTATAAAATTTTATTTCACATTATTTGTTATGATAAATATAAGTTACAAGGGGTTTTTATATGAGAAAAAAATTCTTAGTTTTTTCTTTTTAGGGTGTTCTCGATCTGTCAATTTGGTAAGGCCAGTTTTTTATGGACGGATGTAAGGAGCGAAGGCCGGAAGAAACTAAGAAAAACGAAATATATATCTGAGATAAGGCCATCTTGAGAAAAAATTCTTTTATGTTTAAAATTCGCGGTTGTGCCATTAATATTTGTTGACCTATGTTATACAAATTGTAAATTGGCTAATAATTATAAATTGTAAACTTTGTTATATTACACAGGTCAACAATTTTTTAAGAGTTATGAGTTAACTACAGAGATCAAACCTGCCATCTTAGAAAATATCAAATCCGTTTACCAATTTTTCTAAACTTAGTTAGTCAGTTATAAACATTGAAAATTTTAGAAAAAAAGGTCAAAAAACCAAAAAAGATTCAAAAACAAAAATAAATTGAAATTTTATTTTTGCATATTCAAAATAGTTAAACTATTAAAAACTTCAAATTATATTTTTTTTAAAGAGCGATAATATATCGCGTTGTAATTAAGTTTGGACGCGAAATATTTTGCAATATATAAATGCCGATGTAAGAGCTTGATATATTTATAAAATTTATTTTTCATTATTTGTGATTAAAAATATAAATTACAATGGATTTTTATATGCAAAAAAGATTTTTAAATTTTTTCTTTTTAAGGTATATTTAGATCTGTCACTTCGGTCAAAAAGGCCATTTTTCGTTATAGATGGATCTAAGGAGCCAAAGACGGAAGAAACTAAGTAAAACGAAAAATATATATGAGATTAGGCCATCATGGGGATGCATTCTTTTATGTTTTTATAAAATTCACACTTCTGACATTGATATTTGTTGACCTGTGTTACAAACACGGATGGGAAAACCGGGTTTAAGTTATATTAGATTTTCATATTTAATCATTTACGGTGGTTATATATTATTAGAGATTACCTGTCATTTCTAAAAAAATTGATTTAATTACAAAATAGCATATTTCTTTTTAAAAGTCATATATAAATTTTCACAGTGGCCTGGGAATGTCAATTTAATGCCTTTCGGCTAAAATATAACTAAACCCCAGGTAAGGTCTCTGAATTAAATTTGAATTTACTTTAGACATTTTTTTAGGGGTTTGTACTAATATACTCTTATTTCTTCCAAATATACTCAAAAATATATAACTTCTTTACCCATATACATTTTTAACCCAAAATGTGTTTTTATAAAATGTATGAAGTTGGTATTAAAAAGATTTGTGAATATGCTCAAAACCTATGACATATCTAAATCACTTGGTCCGCAGAATTATTTCAGATTATAAATATATTTTAACCACGATACTTTATTTAAGGGGTCGGGAGTACCCTCGGGGCAGGAATTTACGTTTTAACCGGTAACGTGGCTATGAACACGAGTGGACCCGCGGTCGTATTTTCCTTCCTAATCGCTGCTATTGCTTCTGTCTTTGCAGGTTTTTCAAACTTAGCGATAAATAGATTCATATTTGTAACTTTTAATAATTAAACTTATATCAATACAAATTCGTCTTTCGGCATCAGTGCCCTTTATCAAACTATTCGCACCTAAACGACCATTTTTCTTTTATAATTATATAAACCCCAATTTGCAGTAAAATAGAGGCGCGTTGGCTGGTCTTGCACGTGCTGACCCAAGCGGTCTTTTCAGTAAAGAATGTCGGTTCGGATAGCTCTCAGTAACCTTCCTGTCTTACACGCAGGAGGTTGCGAGTTCGAATCCGTGCACAGGAGGCTTTTTTCTTCAGAAAAATAGTATACATATGCAACCACTTTGAAGCTTTTGAGTGGCCTGCTTACAGTAGGCCCTAAACGATGTGCCTAAAGTGAGAGCCTAGGCTAAAAACCTAGGGCGCCGGCGTGCGAGCAAATCTTACTATTAACCCGTCGGCAATATTAATTGCTTTGCTCGGTTTTAAGAGTTAAAGCCCTAATCGGGTATGGCGCCCCTAAATAGGGAAAGGTATGGGGAACTTTAAACCAATTGTTTTTTTTAGTAAAGATTGTATTTAAATTCGTGTTTATTCTAAATAAGCAAAGTTGTTTATGGTCGCCTTCAGGCCGTAATCCTTAGATAATGAAATTTAAAATGCAACAAGATATTTACAGCTTGCTTGGCATTTTAATATACAATATCTAAATCAATATTGCGCGTTTTAGTCAATAGAAATTGCTAATGGCCTAGTTTTAATGGTATATACTTTTTTAACAGGTCTATGCTACGCGGAGTTTGGTGCGAGAGTGCCCCGAGCAGGATCCGCCTACATTTACAGCTATGTCACAGTCGGTGAGGTATGGGCCTTTATCATCGGCTACAATCTTATGTTAGAATACATAATAGGTATTTTATATCAAAGATTTATTACATCGAAATCGAGAATGACACAAAACCATAATATTTAATATAAACGTCCATTGGCTTATTTGGATATGATCTGATTGAGAACACTTTAATCATGTCTTCAGTTTTTTTTATAAAGGGTGAATGTTAATTCTAATATTGAACACAAATGTATAAATTAAGAGCCTATCATAAAAATAGCCACGAGTGGTATTTTAGGATTTGAAAAAGAGGGGAAGTTTTAAAATTTACTACTTAAATAGAATTCTTCAATTTTTGTCATTATATGCAAATCACGTGTTAGGTGTGGCAATATTAAATCCTCTGCTTAAATTAAAAATTTTCAGGGTGCCCTAATGGGTATAGGTTATAAGAGAAATTTAAGGCTCATTGTCGTTTTTTATGTTTACGGACCTCTGAAAGTGATTATCAATTATGTTTGTTTGATTTACAAGTCATTAACTCATCAAAATTAAGGTTTATATAGGTACATCCGCCATTTCCAAGGCTTGGAGCGCATCCGTTGATTCTATCTTCAATAAGCGTGTTGAAATCGCATTGACCAGTATTATGCCTATTAATAAGCCCATGTTATCAACATTTCCCGATTTGATGGCCCTAGGTGTTATCGCATTAGTTACAAGTATCTCCTATATCTTTTTCAATGCCAAATCATATCACGTAGGCTTACCCTGCCTGGTGCCGGCCTGTCCCATTGATGATTGGTAAACACTGGTGTCGGGTTATATTAAAAATAAATGGACCTAGCCGAAAATAATCATCTATTTCCACATTTTAAATCTAATTTATTCTATTTTTAATTAATATAAAAACATTGTTTCTCAAATTTCACAAACTGGCCAGGGTGGGTTAATTAAATTGGCTTGCGGGGTCAGGCAAACCGGGCTTAAAATTCATGATATAGGCGAATTTGGCCCGGAAAATCTCAATAGCTAAAACAGATATTAAATGATATTGCAGTTATTTTCAAACTTCTTTAGTTATTTTGTAAAAATTGTTTTATGAACTAAAAAAAAATCAGGCAAAAATTTATTAATATTATGAAAATTTACAAAAATAGAAGGGAATATTTTCCTTAATGATATATCGCCACAGTTATATTGGTGACCGGAGTAAAGGAATCGGCCCGATTTACGAATCTTTTTGCAATCCTCAACGTCTTAGTCATCATATTCGTCATAATCTGTGGGTTTATGAAGGGATCCATCAAAAACTGGAAAATTGATCCAGCGAGGGTATAAAATTTATATAATACATATTATGTGATTTCATGAGCCTATTTCATAGTTCGATCTGCTCGAATCAGATATAATTGTAAAACACAAAATTTATACAAACAAGTGAAAAATGCCTATTGATCGAGTTTTTATTGAATAATAGCGTTTACACCTTAAAATTTAGAAAATGCCAATTACCTTTTTGACACTAAATATAAATTTTTATTCTTAACTATAAGGATGTAGAAATGCTAAAAAAAACTTGCTAAAACACGCCTGCTACCTAAATTAGGAATAAATGATGATTAAGATCGAGAACCAAAATTACGCTCAAACGATTCCCTTGTCACTTTTCAAGTGAATGTGGTTCCTGCATATATCAATTTCTACATATTCATTCTATAAAATCCGACATAAAAATAGGCAAGTTTAATGTTATGAAGAGAGAGAGAGAGAGACAACAATATGGCCACAAACAAAAAGGCCCTATCGTTGAAAATAGATATATATGGATTTGTTTGATATTATAAATAATTTTGCCATTCCATTTACAAAAAAACGTATGTAAACAAAGTTGTGCCCAAATCGGCCTTGACATACTTATATCAAACATTTTAAAAACAACACACAGGATTAATGGGGACAAACAGGGCATTTTTTGATTTTACGTTGTATTATCTCAAACCTTGCCACAAGCAAAAAAAAACGCCATTAAATTAAGCCTAAACAATCTGTCATATCTAAAAATTTTTGTAAATCTCCGGTATAAAAAAAAGCTAATATTTGTTGTACATTGTAATTTTTCGGATTGGCATCTCAGCTAATTTAATACTATAATCCGTGTGACCCAACGATATTATTATAAATATTAATGCAAAATTAAAATGATATGGCTTCAGCGGTATTTAATACCTAAAAAAATTTAATAATTAAAGAATAGAAGCTGAATCAGTAAAAATTTTGAACAACTCGGCTTGAACCGCTCAATGAATTGTCTTGACCCGGTTAGATCTCGGGTGGAAAACTATTATTTAAGTTATTTTGCTAAAATTAATGTGTATGACGGTCAATTAACAGCTGTTGTTTAAGTTTCATCTTGAATAAAACTATTATTATAATACAAATATCAATTATTGTGACAAAATTAAACAGGATTTCAACGTGACCACGTATGATCCAAGAATAGGACAAGGTGGATTTTTTCCGTGGGGCTTTGCCGGAGTTTTAGCTGGTGCTTCACCATGCTTTTTTGCATTCGCTGGATTTGATTCAATAGCTTCTACTGGTTTATTTTTTTATATCATGTTTGCAAACTGTCACTTTGGATTTGCTTTAATCTAATTTTTGTTTAAAAGACTTTTCAAACATATCTAAGTCTCATTTACCAAGTGCCTAATTAAATAATTGTGATGTTTATGAATTAAAACATTTAAGGTGAAGAAGTCAAAAACCCTCAAAAGCTTATACCCATCGGTATCATTGGCTCGTTATCTATAAGCTTTTTAGCTTACATAGGCGTCTCCATGTCTGTGACGCTATTACAGCCATATTTCAAACTCGACCCTACGGCCCCAATTCCAATTGCCTTTGAATATTTAGGCCTAAATAGGTTGAAATACATTGTGGCAGCAGGATCTATATTTGGAATTTCATCCAGGTATATAGATTGCGAAAAATTCGATTGATCCCAAATACTTTTTATTTTTCCTTTAAACCATTATATTGGGACATTTTATATAAATTTATATTTAAATATTATCCTTGCTTAAAACTTTTTAGCCTGATGGGTTGCATGTTTCCACAACCTAGAATCTTGTATGCAATGTCTTCAGATGGACTTATTTTTAAAAAATTGTCGCAGGTGAACAAAAAAACGCAAACTCCCGTTTACGGAGCCATTGTGTCAGGAGTTATATCAGGTAGAGTGTATTATACTATCATCCCTTATATAAAAATTTTATATTCAATTTTGCTGATATATGAAACTAACTTAAGAAAAAATTTAATTTGTTGAAAATTAAAATTAACGACTACAGCAATTAGTAAGACAACATTTGAATTAAGGATACTTTGTCGTAGTCATTCTTCAAGCCCATTGGCTATCAGCTCATTATTATCCTGACCAATTCTAATTATGCTCAGCTCCCCGCCCGTATTTGAAAATTAATTATAAAAAATATTTAGTGGTTAAAAAACTCTTAAATATTATAAATGATTACCTAATGCTTCACAAATAGGATTTATGTCCTTCCTTCATTGTGACCACCATTAAACAATTTTTATCATATTCTTTTACAGAATTTTTATTTATTGTTACTAAAATCCCAAAAATTTTGTTTGGTTCCATATTAAATGACAATTAGAGATTGAAGTCGGGACCGGAAAACCCGGGCCGCGCCTGAATATGAAAAAAAAAAAGAATTACGGGCCGGCCCAAAGTTTTAAATCTCATATTGATTTCCCTATTTTTAAATTTTATTAAGAGTTTAAGATAAATTTTATATTACACGATGAAGGGTATTACTTTTACACACTAATTATTGATAATTTTAGAAACAAAAATTTATTACATACCTTCAAGTCACTTAACAAATTAACTCTGTTTTGTAATAACACAGGTCAACAAATATCAATGCCATAATCGTGAATTTTATGCAAACATAAAAGAATGCATCTCCATGATGGCCTAATCTCATATATATTTTTCGTTTTTCTAAGTATCTTTCGCCTTTGGCTCCTTAGATCCGTCTATAGCGAAAAATGGCCATTTTTGACCAAATTGACAGATCTAAATATACCCTAATAAGAAAAAATTTTGAAATTTTTTTTGCATATTAAAATCTCTTGTAACCTATACTTTTAATCAAAAATAATGGAAAATAAATTTTATTTATATATCGAGCTCTTACATCGGCATTTAGATAATACAAAATATTTCGCGTCCAAACTTAAATACAACACGATATATTATCAATTTTCAATGAAAATATTATTTGAAGTTTGAATTTAACAGTTTAACTATTATGCATATGCAAAAATAAAATTTTAATTATTTTTGTTTTTGAATCGTTTTTGGTTTTTTGACCTTTTTTTCTAAAATTTTCAATGTTTATAACTGACTAACTAAGTTTGATTAGGTGGTAAACGGATTTGATATTCCCTAAGATGGTAGGTTTGATCTCTGTTGTTAACTCATAACTCCCAAAAAATTGTTGACCTGTGTAATGTATAACACAGGTCAACAAATGTTGATGTCAGAAACGTGAATTTTATGAAAATATAAAAGAATGTATCCCCGTGATGGCCTAATCTCATATATATTTTTCGTATTTCTTAGTTTCTTCCGTCTTTGGCTCTTTATATTCGTCTATAACGAAAAACGGCCTTTTTTGACCAAATTAAAAGATCTAAATATACCCTAAATAGCAAATATTTTAATATCTTTTTTTGCATATAAAAATCCCTTGTAAATTATATTTATAATCACGAATATGAGAAATTATATTAATGGATCAAGCTCTTACATCGGCATTTAGAAAATACAAAAATTTCGCGTCTAAACTTATCTACGACATATCGGTTTTTAATGAAAATATTATTTGAAGTTTGAATTTAGCAGTTTAACTATTGTGAATATGCAAAAATAAATTAAATAAAATATCAATTTATTTTTGTTTTTTTTTAACCTTTTTTTTCTAAAATTTTTAATGTTTATTCCTGACTAACTAAGTTTGATTAGGAAAAACGGTAAAAGATTTGATATTCCCTAAAATGACAGGTTTGATCTCTGTAGTTAACTCATAACTCTCAAAAAATTGTTGACCTGTGTAATCATGTTGATGTAAGAGCTTGATATAATTAAATTTTGTTTCTTATTACAGAAGTCAACATATTTTTGAGAGTTTTGAGCTAACTACGGAGATCAAACCTGCCATCTTAGGGATTTTAGAATCCGTTTACCGTTTTTTCTAATCAAACTTAGTTAGTCAGCTATAAACCTTGAAAATTTTAGTAAAATGCCAAAAAAAACAAAAAAGATTCATAAATTGAATTTTTTTTTGCATATTTACAACAGCTAAACTGTTTAATTCAAATTTCAAATAAATTTTTCATTAAAAACCGATAATATATCGTGTCGTATTTAAGTTTGGACGCGAAATATTTTGTATTATCTAAATGCTGATGTAAGAGCTTGATATATTTAAAAATTTTATTTCTCAATATTTGATATGATAAATAAAAGTTACAAGGGATTTTTATATGAAAAAAAAAAAATCTTAAATTTTTTCATTTTAGGATATTCTCGATCTGTCAATTTGGTCAAAAAAAAGCCATTTTTTTGATATGGACGGATGTAAGGAGCCAAGGCCGGAAGAAACTAAGAAAAACGAAATATATATTTGAGATAAGGCCATCATGGGGATAAATTCTTTTATATTTTTATAAAATTCACGGTTGTGTCATTGATATTTGTTGACCTGTGTTATTTGAGAAAAAAAAATGCAAATTACAAGTGATTTTAATATAAAAAAATCAAATTTTTTCTCTTTAAGGTATTATTGGGGTCGCATTTTTAATTTAGACCTAAAAAACGGAGCGGAATTAATTTTATTTTAATTTCATAACTTTGAATTCAGACATTGATATTTGTCGCACTAGGCTATGCAAATATAAGTAAAATCGCTGTGTTCGATTATCCCAATTGTAATAAAGGTGTATTGAGCAGTGCTACCTAATTTTAATACGTCAACCTATAAACATTCCTCAATAAAAAAACAAAAAGCCCAGCAATTTTTTTAAATTACCATATAATAGCCCGTAACAGCCACCTGTTATAGATTGTGACATTTCGTGCGAGACCATGTAGCGGCGACATCGGGAAATTCAAAAAATTGTTTTTTTCACCAAGTGCGTCGGCAAAAACATATTCAATGTTAAAATTTATTATAATAAAAAAAAATTGTTTTTTTAAATCAGCCCAAAATTTGGGCCTAAATTGTAAAATATGTCTGGCGGGCTGAAATATTACGGCCCGGTGTAAACTCAATGACAATAAAAAAAGCCTTTTTAAGTTTATGTAAAACCGGTTAAAAATATATTTTTGGCAGTACTACATATACATTTTATTCTTTAAATGAGGTTGTAATTTTTCTTTCAGTTACATAATACAAATACAAAGATTTTTTGGAAAATTAATTAAAAAAATAAGTGAGCTTTTCCGGCCTTCTTTTCTCCTCCTGAACTGTGGAAGGGCATTGTTTTGTGGCCTTCTCCTTTCTCCAGCTCTATAGACTTATGGGGCATTGGACAACCTTATAACTGCGATTAGTTCCCATGTACTGTTATAAGGTTATATAAGTATCCAATAAGCTTGTTACTCTAGGCAGCGGATTCTTCATTTTACAAAATCGACCGGCAAAATCAATTCGTATTTTAATATATATCAAGAGATTAGGCACGCTATTCCTAATGGCACGTTTAAAAATTTTGAAGTCATTATTATTATGTTTTGCATCTATGGATCTATCTAAATTAATATTAGTAATAAATTCTATAGGGGAGACCGGGGCGAAATGAACATATTTTTGCAAAATCGTTGCTGCTGACACATTTTTAATCCAAAAAAAAAAATTAATGGCTCATTTTATAGATAATTCATTATATTTTATAAAATAATTTGTTTAACCAAATATAATTCTGTAAAAAGATATTGAACAATGTATAAACCCACTAGTATTAACCATTTCGCCCCATATACGGGGTAAAATGAAACACCCATGGGGCAAAATGAAAGTGTGTAAAATTTATTAAATTTACAGCTTCAATTTTAAATAAACCTTATATATTGAAAAATAAATATAGATTTAGATCATTTTATTAAAAGTTATATCATAATCAATTACCAGTGGCTCAAAAATCCCAACATCAAGGGGTTGAAGTCTATGTGAACAATGAGGTGATAGTGTGACCACTTTAATCCCATTATCTTTAAAAAATTCACTGTTAATGTATATATGAGATACATGGTTATCCATAATTATAAGTGCATTAATTTAAAATATAATTAATCAATTTACTGGATCCTCAGTTGAGCATTTAACATATTTTACAAAATGTTATTCATTTCGCCCCTCATTGAGTAGTGTTTGCAAAATCAATAATGTTCAAATAATATTAAGTTTTAAGTTAAAAATGTATTGTATTCTTACAACGAAGTGTTTTTTAAATTTTTAAATTATAATAATATTTTCGAGGTAACATTTTGTTAAAAATAAAGCAAAATTATTGTTGCTAACATAAATTTGAAATAGCATTTCATTAATCGAGATTTTCTAAATTTTTTTCAAATGGATGTATATGTAAAAAATATAATGAATCGATAGCTTGTTTAAAGATCTACAACAAAATTTATAGATATTGAATAATTTTTGGCAGAGATATATCAATTAATCATTTCACCCCACCAACCATTTCGCCCCGGTCTCCCCTACCTATTAGTTTAAAAACAACATTTTTAATAGAACAGTTTTTTTCTTTCCTCATTTAATTAACATAAAAAACAAAATTTCAACTTTTGTTGCAAAGTTCAATTTGAACTTGCCCTTTCAAATTTTTTTGATTGCAGGCGTAATTGCGACTTTTTTCGATATTCGAGAACTTATCGATTTAATGTCAATGGGAACTTTGTTATCGTATACACTCGTAGCTGCAAGTGTCCTCGTATTAAGGTATTATTTAGTTGCATATTACTTAACATGGCCCGGATCAAATAATACAAAGGTGTTTACAGGTGGACCACTCGTTCTCGTTTTTTAATTTTTCCATACATTATGGTTTTAGTTTGAAATTTCCGACCCCTCTAAAATAAAAAATTTACAACGTAAATTTGTAACAATATAACGTGTAAACATTTGATACTTGTAATATAGGTACCGACCTTCAAAAGAATACGATGTCCCTAGAAAAAGCCGAGGGATAAGGGAAGAAGTCGAGTTCCCCAGCACTGAGCTAAGGTAAAAATTTTATTCTCATAATTTTTTAATTTAATAATGTTGCTACAACTCTCACACCTTACAAATAGGAATGTTAATCACCAGAAACAATCTGTAATGGGAATCGTTAAATGCATGATCTTACCCAAATTCGGCCGCAACCGAAAATCGTCTTGGGTTCATGGAAAAATCGCAACAGCTGCTACCTTTGCAATGTGTAAAAGATTTTAAATATTTTAAGGATCACATCATATTTTTCTATATATCTAATAACAACAGAAATAATTTCTGTGTTTGTTAGATCTTTTTAGCGGATGAGAAGTGTTGATATGAATGAAATCACTTTTTAAAAAAAGTAAATATTTTTAAAATAATAATTTTTAGATATTTTTGGGGGAGCAAATTTAATTTTATGGGGGTTGAAGGGCGAAAATAAAATTTATACGTTTGGGGGGGGGGGGGAGGCAAAAATAAAATTTCTATGTATTTGGGGGGGGGGGGGGGGGGGGGCTAAAAAAAACTTTTTTGGAGGGGGGGGGGGGAATGTTCCCCCAAAAGGGGTCTAGAATCGTGTCTGAACAAAAGCAATCAATTGACTCCATACTAAATAATTTTAGTTAGTTAAATCAATTTGTGTTATTAGCATCTAAACGTAATTATTATTTTTTATATTAATCCTCAGGTATAATGCTCATCGTATTTTTCATCATTTACGTTAACACAGAGCAATATTTGCTTCGAAAATCGCCAGCACCAATTTTTTTTATGATTCTGACAGGAATTATTGTCCTATTTTTCTTATATGTTATCGCAATTCAGCCCCAGGATAACATGAAATTGCTTTTTAAGGTAATTTATCATTATATTTATACAGAGGTTTATTTTTTTGAGCTCAGAGCGGTGAGCTCACTCTTTTCACACACATTTAACCCATCAGTAAAATAGAGTGGAATTATTGAGCTTCCTTTCCCTTCAGTACGGCTCGCGGAAAATAAATATGTGGTTTTTTGTGGAGTTGGCTCTCAGAAAAATATGTGAGTTCTCATATTTGGGAAACTCTGTAAGCTCAAAAAAAATTTTTCCCACTATTTTTTTAAATAAGCACTCAAATGCGAAAATATTGAGCTCAAGCCGAGCTCAAAACATAACATAAATGATAGACATTTGAACTTGATTTTGTGGAAAAATTTTGAATGAAAAAGTTGTCCTTTTGAATGTTGAGCATCTATATTTTTGTGTCCCTAATATTACGAAGTTTAGAGGTAAATTTTTGACCCCCAAATGTTTGAGAGCTAAATATTAATACATCCCCTAATTTTTTTTAGATATTTTGGGATATTTTAGGGTTATAGGTTATTAATGGCAATGAATATTTTTAATGCGAATAAAATGGCACCATAATGTCGCGAAATCAATTTTAAATCAAGCAAACAAATTTTTATTGATATTTTTGGGATATTTAACGATTTTACTGGTGTTTTCGATAAATTTTCTTAATGCGAAAGAAATGTCACCAAGATGTCGCAATATAAAATTTTAATTAAGCGAACAAATTTTTATTGATATTTTTGGGTCAGTTGGGGTCATTTGACGTGTATCAAAAAAATTTTCTAAGTAAGAAAGAAATGTCACAATGTCGCAAAACCAATTTATAGTCAAGCAAACGAATTTTTAATAATATTTTTGGGTTAGTTAGGGTCATTTGACGATTTTACAGGTGTACTCGATAAATTGTGAAAGAAATGTCACCAAAATGTCGCAAAATTAATTTATAATCAAAACAAATCTATGATATTTTTGGATCATTTGACGAACCTTGTCAAATAACCCCAACTGACCCAAAAATATCAATAAAAATTTGTTTGCTTGATATAAAATTGATTTCGCGACATTTCTTTCGCATCAAGAAAAGTTCATGAATACACATGTCTAATTGTCAAATGACCTCAATTGACCCAAAAATAATAAAAATTCGTTTGCTTGATTATAAATGGATTTTGCGACAATTAAGTGACATTTCTTTCGCGTTAAAAAAATTTATTGAAAGTACCTATAGAATCTGACCCAAAAATATCATTAAAAATTCGTTTGCTTAATTATAAATTAGTTTCGCGACATTTCGTTTGCATTAAAGAAATTTATTGAATACACGTAAAATTGTCAAATGACCCCAACTGACCCAAAAATATCAATAAAAATTCATTTACTTGATTGAAAACTGATTTGGCGACATTTTGGTGATTTTTTCGCACCAAAAAAGTCATTGAATACACCTGTAAAATCGTCAAATAAGCCAGACAACCAAAAAATTCTAAAAACATGTCAATTTTTGCAACAATTTATAATATTTTAGCGTCAAATAATTTTGTTTTAAGAATTAGGATTTTAACTAATTAATAAGATCGAATTACGACAATAACACTGGACAACAAAAAAAACAACATAAACATTTTTTTGAGGGTTTTGTAAAGAATTTTTTTGCGATAAAGACCCCGAGTTTAGTTTTTTTCCCAATGCCTCCAATTTTTTTTTAACCGCGTCTAAAGTTCAGAAAAAACTCACATAATTTCTTTTCCAAAAAAATCTATTGGCATACTCAGATTCCTTATAAAAAGATATCTAAAAAAGGTTATAGCTTAAAATTATAAGCAATTTACTTTCAAGTTATTTAGGATCAAAAAACGGATTTTATGACAAAAACCACTATTATTATAAGAATAAAAAAATTAAATAAAAAATATATATTATATAAAAATTTAAACGCCTTACATTAATAATGAATGTTTCCGTATTCTATACATATTTTTAAACTTTTGTTACTACCCATGGATAAGGCCCAAAATACCCCAAAAATAGAAAAATATCAACTTTGTAACTGAATAACTAAAATTATGAGGCATTGGCTAAAATTCTGATTTCATATTCGTAATTAGGACCAAAAACTTGACCAAAAACGATAGTTGCCTTAAATGATGCTTGAGGTCGTCCAAATTTTGCTGTCCAGTGTAATCACCAAAAGTCAAACAATATTATTATTATTCATAACCTATATAAATTATCTACTTAAATGCACAAAAAAATGCTTTATTAATTATTTCCATTTAAAAACATTAGCATCGGTCTGCCCAATAAGCCTCGAGCTCAGAAATAAAAAAAGGTCCCCTCAATGAAAATTTAGCCTCTGCGAGTGCATTTGAGTTAATAAATAACAACTACTCCTCTCGCTCACTTTAATATCTTAGAGTTAAGAGTTAAACTCAGGCGAGCTCACTCACTTGCCATTTGCTTAGATCAACCAAGTGAGAGAGCTGAATTTTTTATTTGTTTTTTTTTTGAAAAATTGAGTGAGCTCACTCCATATCTTTTCTTGTGAGCTTGAGCTTCTCTAGTTTTGTAACCTCTGTATTTATGGAATTAAATAATAGCGAAATTTGATATTTTCATAAT
>JAUIRJ010000065.1:0-43886 GCA_030555515.1 Acutogordius australiensis | reverse complement strand
GTTTGTAGTAATGAAATTGAGAGTCTGGGGTCCATACGGACCCCAATGGAATTTCTAATTTCTAAACAAATTTGGTTATGGGACTATGACCACGATGTGTTTATTATGAATTTAAGAAAAAAGTCACAAAAATTTGACCCATAATATATAATATTTTTGAAGATATTTAAAAAATCAAGATGTGCTCGGGTCCATATGAAACCCACAGTGCTAATCGCGGGTTAAACTAGCTATTGCATATAAAATCGTCATACTAGGAGGGTTGGACATGTATTATCAAAAATTAGAAAGATAGATGATATGCTCTTAGAAAACTAAGATTGTATTAAAATATTAATATATGATGGGGGCCGAGGAAAAATAAAGCTAAGCTTTAATTTTCCCTAGGCTATGGGATTGACTAAATTTTATATATCAAACACAATGGGTTAACTTTAAAGTGGCCTGTTATAAAATTTTAGTTAGGCGTATCCGTAAACGGGAAAATTACTGCCTATGAAAAAACAAAAGCTTTTTCAGCCCTCATCATAAATTTTCTTTGACAACCTTTATGGGTAAAATAATTGATCTCTTTAACTTTTTAGTAATTTATGTTCATCCCGTATGATATCCATTTTATTCAATATATGTTGTACAAAATGCAGTTTGAAATTGTTATTTTACTTAAATTTTGCTACAAATTATAAAATAAAATGGTCTATATGTAAAAAAAAATTATTAAATTTGTCATAAGTAAAAAATTTTTTATTAAAATATCTAACTAAAAATTTTCAACTTTAGATAGAACAATATATAAATTATAAAAGTTTTAAAAAAATAATATCAAATAAAAATAATTAAGATTATAACCAGTTTTTAAAAGGATGTTAAAATTTGTCATTGTTAATTCTTGATATGTGAGATATAACACAAAATTGAAATGAGATTTTTAGATCGGGTTTAAAATAAGCAAGATTTATTACTACAGGTTTTAATTATTACCATTGGCGTAGGAGAGGGGGGGGGGTTTGGGGATAAAACCCCCTCCAAGCATGCCATATCCCCACCCAAATTAAAAATTTTTAGTGCATATCCCCCCCCCCCCCCAAACTAAATACCAATTAAATATTAAATTAAATTACATTTAAAATTCCATTAATATTTGGCAAAAATTTTTTTTTGAAACCCCCCCCCCCCCCCCCCAAGCTTTACAACTTGCTACGCCCTTGATTATTACTCTTTTCGTTTACTTGTTTCGTTTTTACGCTTGACAAATCTCCTGTACATCGAATCTTTAAAAAATGCCAAGAATGACACATTTGCGATGAAAACGACCGAATAATATATAGAAAATAAATCAGACCTATATTGAATTTTTGCTTATTTAAAACTCGATCTAAAAATTTTCTTTCAATATGTGATATCCTATATTTAGAATATATATATTGCATATTGACAAATTTTAACGTCTGATCGGCATAATTATTAAAAAACGGGCTATGATTTAATTATTTTATTTAGTATTTTTTTTTTGATTTTTTATAATTTATTTCATTTTGTTCTATTTTAAGGTAAAAATGTTTAGTAGGCCATTGAGACATATTTTTATAAAAATCTTTTTTACTTGTGACAAATTAATATTTTTTTTTTTACTTTAGCATGTAAATCAATAGCTTGTAAGCCTGCATGTTCTCATATTCCGGATCACTACATGGATATTATATTATTGTCGTAGAGACGCATAATCCTACTGGGCGTGAACGTCGCCACATAGCAATTTCAATTATCCTTACCAAAAAAAAATACTATTAAATTTTATGTTTAACTTATATGTACATAGGCAGCTATATTCATAAGGCGGTTTAGTATAGAGACGCAAATGGTTTATTTTTAATAATTTATACTAGCACTATAGTGCATTTTTGTAACATAAATTTTAAAGATAATATGGAGAATATAACATATATTTAGTAATGTATGTTACGTTTACCTATTATTGTAATTATCATAATTATATTTTTGATTGAAAGCATAATGTGGTTGATATGGCACATGGGCTTTTAGATTTTATGAGGCTGCCTCCAACCAATTGTTTATATTAATTTTTTGTTTAATTTTGGTTGAAACAAATATATAAATAATCCTAAATAATTAGAGTTTTTTATTCGCCATAGATATTTTACTTCAAAAATTGGCGGGTGTACTCACTCAGATACTCGATCGCGGGTTAAATAGTATCGGGATATTTATTTCAGCTGTAAGAGATCATAAACAAATTAATAACCTTAATTTATTTATTAACCATAATAACCAGGCACGATTCTAGACCCCTTTTGGGGGCCCCCCAAAAATTTTTGTTTGCCCCCCCCCCCAAAAAAATAATTGCATTTACCCCCCCCCCCCCCAAATACATAGTAATTTTATGTTTGCCCCCCCCCCCCCCCAATTGAATTTGCCCCCCTAAAAATACATAGTAATTTTATTACTTCCACATATAATTAAATTTGCTCCGTCAAAAATATCTAAAAAATATTATCTTAAAAATATTTACTTTTTTAAAGTGTTTTTATTTATTAATACTTCTCATCCGCAAGAGAGATCAAACTAACACAGAAATATATAGAAAAATTTGATTTTACAGAAAGCTTTATATTTGTGAAAGCAATTTATAAATCTGATGCCTAAGAAATTTTCTCACTTGTCATCAATCTTTTGTTAGAATATAATCTAGAACCAAAGAACCTGATCCCACAATGCTACGATGGGGCGAACGTAATGCCCGGGGGAAAAGGTGGTGTTCACGAATTTCTAAAAATAGCTGGACACCATGTCCCGTATATTTACTGCTTTAACCACCGATTGCATCTTGTTGTAAAAGATTTTCTTGAAATTTTAAGTGAAGGGAAAGATTTTTTGATAATTTTTCTTCGCTTCATAAATTTTTTCAACATGATGCAATCAAGGTAGTTAGTGAATGCAGGACCATACCCCAGTTGCCCCATGGTAGTGTGGTCACTACCTGCCCATTGTTTTTTCTTTAAAAATTACACAAAAATATTTTATACTCTTTTAAAAATTAAAAATAAACTTTTATATCTTCAGGTCACAGGGCCGAATCGGGGTTTTTTGACCATATTTATAATCATCTATTTATTTTATTGTATTTAATTGAAAAAGTATTTTATATACCAAAAATAATTATAGATCAATTTCAATGCAGAACGATTTATATTTTTAAAACTTCTGATTTAATACACGATTGTTTGTTAGAAATAAACAATTAAGAAATAAAAATACGTTTGAAGATTTATTCAAAAATTGTTTTGATATTAATACTTTTTTATATGAGAATAATTTATCTATGGATAAAAGAAAAACTAAACCTTTTTCTAATTTTTATTTATTTTCTACTTACAAATTTGAAAATATTTTAAATATTATTGATGAAGTAAAAAGTATTTATTTTAATATTTTTGTTTATTTATATTTTGATAATAGATTTTTTACCGATAATAGTTATTTAAAATCTTTAGATTCCCTTTATAAATTTGATTAACCTTTATTTAGATATAAATAAATTAGAGCCTCTTTTAAAAATAAGTAATATTGTTAAAAATTCATTATGTAAAGAAATTGACGTAGCCAAAAAATTTTTAATAAGAAACTTAATAATTACAAAGAATGTGTTACTATTGATTTTGTTAAATTTTTATATGATTACAAATATGCGTTTCCTAATCTATTTAACATTTTTTTCTATAAGTTTGTTATTTGGCTCTTCAACGTCGACTTGTGAGGCTACATATTCTTCTTTAAGAAGGATAATAACTTCTAGTAGGCTGGCAAGTAGTGACCTGCGTAAAGGTGATTTGGTTCTTCTAGGACACGAAAAATCATTAAGTGGGGCGTTGAATTTTGATGAATTTTATAATTTAATCAAAACAACCTCTAGCATAAAATTGTTAGATTAACAAAAAAACACTGCTCATAATCAGCTAATTATTTACTAATTGACATGTTTTCAATTTTTTCTATGCGCATTTAACGTTTATGTTCATGTTTTACTTAATTTTTTACCCTAATATTAATTACTAGTTATATATAACCAGTGTTTTTTCATATATATTCTTCCAAATTAGCATACATATACAATTTGTTTTCATGAAAATTCTTATTTTACTATTCATTTTCTAAAATCCAAAGCTTTAAATAATTCATTTTTATCATTCATATAAATCATATTACCAAATGATAAAATACTCAAAATTAATTTCCAATTCTCATATCTTTTTAAGCAATAGATATTAGTGAAAACAATTAATTTGAAAAAATTTTCTGCCCCCCCACGAGTTTTTTTGCCCCCCTAAAATGGAAAAGCTAGAATCGGGCCTGATAATAACCCGCGATTAGAACTGTAATATCTATATGGACCCTTGTACAACTTAAATTTTGATTAGGGCACTTGCAAAGTGTGTTTTTTTTTTGGTTTTTTTTTGATTTTTTTGAAATTTTTATTTTTCTATTTTTTGCGTTTGCGTTTTTCGATTATACGAAATCGAAAAAGTTGCCTATTTTTTTCAAATTTACCATTACATATTGATTTGAGTTTCGGACTTAGTTATACGTACGAAGCGCTCGTATCGCCTCAATATCAAGGCGAAATATGGATCAAACTAGTTAATTTGGGCTATCGATGGAAATTCCAACATTCATCTGATTGGTCAATTAAGCGAATTTTGATTGGCTAATTAAATAGAACATTAAATTAGATGAATTAAATACAAAAAAATATTAAATATTTATTATAAACATTTTCTATCTAAAATTTTGAAAAATTAATAAAATCAATACAAATTAAAAGGATTAAAATAATAAATTATATTAAGAATGTAAAGTTGGCAAGAAATTGATTAAATATAAAAAATGAAATATTTTAAGTAGGATAATTTAAAAAAATACTTAAAATATATTATATAATATATTAAATTTTTTTTTTAAATATTTTCATTTAAGGTATTTTTAATATATTTGTTTTCGCTTCCAAGCTACAATAAAAAAAGGCTTAAATAGTTAAAATTGTTAGAAAACGTCTAAATATCTCTTATAAAAAATCGAACCAATTATATTTTATAAAAAAAGCTTAAAGATTTTATTTTAATTTATTAATTTGAAATTGAAAAATACGCTTTAATACAGCAAAAATTACTAATTCGATATAATGGTAAAAATCGTTTTAATAGCACTTAGAAAAACTCAACAAAGTTTATTTCATTCAAAGAACTTGAAAAATTAAATTTTCAAAAATTTAGCATTTTAAAGTCAAAACCTACGCCACCCATAGATTGAATTTATTTATTCTACCGTTATATAATTATATAATATTTTTTAAAAATTCTTGAATTGTTTAGTTGCAGAAAAGTTATAAAAATCATTTGGTGCTGTTTTTAAAAAATAAACATTGACATTAAAATTATTCCGTAATTATTGGAACATTATTGTTAATTGAATATAACTTTATATATATATGGTCAATTCCACCTCAAATCGACAAACTTTTTCCCTTGAAGTCTCAGTTTTGGCTGAAAATTGGCACACTGGTAGGGTCCTTGTGTGCTGATAAAAACCTAAATTTTTTTTGACCGGAAGTGATTTTTGACCGAGATATGAGCAAAAATATTTTTCATTTTTTTGCAAAAAAAAAATTTGAGGCAACTTTGCGCGTATGTATTATCAAAAGTATTGTAGCTAGAGTCATCATTTTTTTTTTATTTTAAAGATCGTAATAAGGGCTACCTTAGATGCAAAAAATATTTAAAAAAATTTTTTTTTAAGTTATCAAAAAATTAAAGTCAAGTTTAGACACAAATAGCTCAAAAAACGTATCTTTGAATTTTCTGAAAAATTTATATAATATGGCCCTTAATAATGTTAATATATGATTTAAAAAGTTTGGGACCGGCATGACTTTTTACAAAATTTAAAAAAATCAATTTTTTGCACTAATTTTGGGACACATTTATGCCCTTTGCACTATATTAGAATATGCCAATGTGCCAAATTTGACAGTATTCAAAAAGCAGGACATATGGGCAATTATGTTAGACCATAATAGTTTGATTTAATTAATTACTACCATTATTAAATTTACAATGAAAAAGTGAACCTTAAAACCGCAAAAAGTGAAAATTTTGCCTGTTTTCAAAATCGACTTTCTGGTTAACCAGCCAACCTTTTTTAAATATTTAACATTTATTTTATAGATAAAATATTGCTTAATAACATATGATAGCCCCACCTTTTTTCACTCGATTTTGACGCTTCTACAATAAAAATACCAAAATTTGCCAAAAAACAGCAAATTTTCAGGTGTCAAAAAACTAACGCAGATTGTATTCGTCTGTGCAAGCTTATTTTTTTATTATTTTGGCAAAATTATCTAAAAATATCTAGAACCTATATAATCAGTCATATTTTGCCTGTTAAAGTGTTAAAAAAATAATTTATATGTTATGTATAGAAAATCTTAAAAGAACTAGATAAGTAAATTATAAAAGAATGAGATTATTAAATCATTTCATTTTTTTTATTAGATTTGTAATTAAATGTATTTATTAAAACACACTATTGTGTTAAAACTCTTAAGGAACGCATTTAGTTATAAAAAACTTTAGGTCAATGCCCAAATCTATATGCCCATAGAATCAAGTAACAGTAATATTTCCTCTTTCTTTAATAGGTTTAGTGCGACTATATTATAAAACTAAAATGTAATTGGAACTTAGTTGGTTTTTAAACTTTATTAAGGTCAGTTAGATATATATGGCGTTCCTTGCTCTAAATAGCCTTTCAAAAACTTATTTGGCATTTGTAGAAATTAGTAAAAAGGACTGAATATCTATATTTTGTTTATATTAAATTGGGTCTAATATTTAGTCGTAAAATTCATCATTGAAGCTAATTCTGCCCGTTATAATCATTTAAGGTTGTTTAACCCTAAAATTGACTTCTTTTATGTAGTTATAATATTAAAAAACCATATAACTATGTTTCATAAAATAATTGACTTTTTACGTTTATTTTAAGTTTGTTGATAATCATAAAAAAAAAAATCTGCTGAATCATAATATTCTAAATAGGCCAAATATATTCTATATTACTTATTTTTGTCAGATTTAACGTTGTTGATGCTGTTTTATTTAAAAACTATTAATTAATAGAAAAAAATTAATTTTTACAAATTTTTTAACCTTATTAATTTTTCTAAAATCCTCTTGAATTTTTTTTTATCCAATAAATTTAACAAATTTTTTGAATTTTGCCGAGGATAAATATTGAGAATTATGTACATATTCTAATATTGTTCATCAAACTAAAAATGACTAGTAAAAGTTAACATATATTAGCATAAAAATTTTAAGTTTTTATTTTTTACACCTTAAAATTTCAAAAAACCTGACAAACTTTGGTTTTTATTTCATAAAAAGCTATGGGTACGTTAAAAAATGTTGGGGGAAATATATGTTATATAGTGATGTTTTATGTATAAAATGCAGTTTTAAATTTTCAAATTGGTTTGGTAGTGACCCAGAAAATCGGCTTAGAAGATAGGAGTAAAATACTGAAAATTACCAATTTTTTTGTTCCGAAGTTCCCCTTTTCTTTCCAAAATTGACAATAATTTGAATCAAATTAATAAAACTGTTATAGCCTAACATACTTGCCCCTATGTCTAACTTCTTATAAATAAACAAATTTGGCACTTTTATATATTTTAATATAGTACAGGGAGCAAATTTTTGTCTAAAAATCAAAACAAAAAAAAATTTTTTTTGAATTTTTTAAAAAGTCTAGTCGGTCCCATACTTTTGAGTTCACATATTAATAATGAATACTAAGGACTGTATTTCAGCAATTTTTTAAGAAAATCAAAGATACGTTTTTTTTGTTATATCAAACTAAATGTTCTTTACAAAATTGTAAAATTTTAAAAAAATAATTTTAAAATAATAAACACATGCAAGATAGCCCTTATTGTCCTCGGTGGAATTGACCATATATATATATGGTCAATTCCACCTCAATCCAACAAATCCGGGAAGGGTACCCCTTTTGATTTGGCTGAAATTTTGCATGAAGGTAGTATCTAAGAGTATCTCATAATCTGGAAATTTTTTTTGACCGGAAGTGATTTTTGACGAAGATAGGGGCGAAAGAAAAAAAAATTGCAAGGTGAATTTTCACATTTGATGCAACTTTGTGAGGTTATAAGTCAAAAAGTATTATAGCTAGAGACTTAATTTTTTTTTTATTTTGAAGAGGACAATAAGGGCTATCTTGCATGTGTTTATTATTTTAAAATTATTTTTTTGAAATTTTACAATTTTGTAAAGAACATTCAATTTGATATAACTAAAAAAACGTATTTTTGAATTTCTTAAAAAATTGCTGAAATACAGTCCTTAGTATTCATTATTAATATGTGAACTCAAAAGTATGGGACCGACTAGACTTTTTAAAAAATTCAAAAAAAAAATTTTTTTTTTTTTATTTTTTGACAAAAATTTGCTCCCTGTACTATATTAAAATATTTAAAAGTGCCAAATTTGTTTATATATAAGAAGTTAGACATAGGGGCAAATATGTTAGGCTATAACAGTTTTATTAATTTGATTCAAACTATTGTCAATTTTGGAAAGAAAAGGGGAACTTTAGAAGCAAAAAAATTGGTAATTTTCAGTATTTTACTCCTATCTTCTAAGCCGACTTTCTGGGTCACTACCAAACCAATTTGAAAATTTAAAACTGCATTTTATACATAAAACATCACTATATAACATATATTTCCCCCAACATTTTTTAACGTACCCATACCTTTTTATGAAATAAAAACCAAAGTTTGCCAGGTTTTTTACAATTTTAAGGTGTAAAAAATAAAAACTTAAAATTTTTATGCTAATATATGTTAACTTTTACTAGTCATTTTTAGTTTGATGAACAATATTAGAATATGTACATAATTCTCAATATTTATGCTCGGCAAACTCAATAAATTTGTTAAATTTATTGGATAAAAAAAAATTTAAGAGGATTTTAGAAAAAATAATAAGGTTAAAAAATTTGTAAAAATTAATTTTTTTCTATTAATTAATAGTTTTTAAATAAAACAGCCTCAACAACGTTAAATCTGACAAAAATAAGTAAAATAGAATATATTTGGCCTATTTAGAATATTATGATTTAACAGATTTTCTTTTTTATGATTAGGGCACGTGCAAAGTAAGTTTTTATTTTCATAAAATTTTAAAAATTTTGAAAAAAAAATTATTGAAATAAAACGCAAATTTTTTAAAAGTTGCCAAATTTAATATATGCACATAAAATGCTTTTTCTGAAATAAAAAATTTTCAAAAAAAATTTGAAAAAAAATAAATTTTTAAAATTTTCAGAATTTTCAAAATTTTACGAAAATAAAAACTCACTTGCACGTGCCCTTATCAACAAACTTAAAATAAACGTAAAAAGTCAATTATTTTATGAAACATAGTGATATGGTTTTTTGATATTATAACTACATAAAAGAAGTCAATTTTAGGGTTAAACAACCTTAAATGATTATAACGGGCAGAATTAGCTTCAATGATGAATTTTAAGACTAAATATTAGACCCAATTTAATATAAACAAAATATAGACATTCAGTCTTTTTTACTAATTTTTACAAATGCCAAATATGTTTTTGAAAGGCTATTTAGAGCAAGGAACACCATATATATCTAACTGACCTTAATAAAGTTTAAAAACCAACAATTTAATATCCAATTACATTTTAGTTTTATTATATAGACGCACTAAACCTATTAAAGAAAGAGGAAATATTACTGTTACTTGATTCTATGGGCATATAGATTTGGGCATTGACCTAAAGTTTTTTATAACTAAATGCGTTCCTTACGAGTTTTAACACAAAAATGTGTTTTAATAAATACATTAAATTACAAATTTAATAAAAATAATGAAATGATTTAATAATCTCATTTTTTTATAATTTACCTATCTAGTTCTTTTAAGATTTTCTATACATAACATATATACTATTTTTTTAACACTTTAACAGGCAAAATATGACTGATTATATAGGTTCTAGATATTTTTAGATAGTTTTGCCAAAATAATAAAAAAATAAGCTTGCACAGACGAATAAAATCTGCGTTAGTTTTTTGACACCTGAAAATTTGCTGTTTTTTGGCAAATTTAGGTATTTTTATTGTAGAAGCGTCAAAATCGAGTGATAAAAGGTGGGGCTATTATATGTTATTAAGCAATATTTTATCTATAAAATAAATGTTAAATATTAAAAAAAGGTTGGCTGGTTAACCAGAAAGTCGATTTTGAAAACAGGCAAAATTTTCACTTTTTGCGGTTTTAAGGTTCACTTTTTCATTGTAAATTTAATAATGGTAGTAATTAATTAAATCAAACTATTATGGTCTAACATAATTGCCCATATGTCCTGCTTTTTGAATACTGTCAAATTTGGCACATTGGCATATTCTAATATAGTGCAAAGGGCATAAATGTGTCCCAAAATTAGTGCAAAAAATTGATTTTTTTAAATTTTGTAAAAAGTCATGCCGGTCCCAAACTTTTTAGATCATATATTTATTAACATTATTAAGGGCCATATTATATAAATTTTTCAGAAAATTCAAAAATACGTTTTTTGAGCTATTTGTGTCTAAACTTGACTTTAATTTTTTGGTAACTTAAAAAAAATTTTTTTTTAATATTTTTTGCATCTAAGGTAGCCCTTATTACGATCTTCAAAATAAAAAAAAAATTATGACTTTAGCTACAATACTTTTGATGATATATGCGCGCAAAGTTGCCTCAAATTTTTTTTTTGCAAAAAAATGAAAAATATTTTTGCTCATATCTCGGTCAAAAATCACTTCCGGTCAAAAAAAATTTAGGTTTTTATCAGCACCCAAGGACCCTACCAATGTACCAATTTTCAGCCAAAACTGAGACTTGAAGGGAAAAAGTTTGTCGATTTGAGGTGGAATTGACCATATATATATATATATATATATATATATATATATATAACGAATATAGCTTAAACTTATTAAAATAACATAATTAGGAAAACATATTTATACCAAATTAATAAAATTAAACTAATGACCGAGTTATGGGCGTTTAAAAATCGTGACTAAACCAAAAATTGTCTTCGCTCTCGTTCGGTCCCAAAAAAGTGGCTCTGCCGTTAGATAGAAGATGAAAATCAATGACGAACGACATTTTATTCTTTTTGGATAAAATATAAGAATCTTAGAGCATTTTGAAGTTTTGTTAGAAAAATGCGATTTTTACCGGTTTTTGACCCTTTAAACCGGCCTAAAAATTCGAATTTGACCGGAAGTTGACATATAAATATCCTAAAATACTCAAAATTTTATAAGAAATTAAACAAAGGTAATAAGGTTTGAAATATAAGATTTTATTAAAGAGAAAAGAATTAGGTATAAAATAATAGTAGTAAAAAATATATTATATGTTGTATATATATAGACTTACTTATATGTTAACATTTGTTATTCAAATTAGTCAATGAACGTTAGAGGTATTAGATTTAAAAATAGAATGTTCTTTTAAGAGTAATCAAATTTAGAAATAAAGAATATTAATACAATATTCAAAGGGGGTATTTATATTAAACGGAACGTTAACAAAATAAAGTTAAAAGTAACAACAGTTAGACATGTTCTTTTATTCTAATTTTTCAGATAAACACGTCCGTTTTTTTTTGCTCCATTATTAAAGTTTGATTGAGATTAAGCTGTGTGGCATTGGGTCGACGTGAATGGCAGTATTGAAATGATCGGAAGAGTAATTATTGGACATTGAAGGGTTATCAGTCACCAGCTATCGTTTAATGCAAATGAGGTATCGTTGGCCGAAAAGAGGCAGATTATAGTTACATTTTAATTTTAAATACTTATGCGGGTGCTGGCGTCAGCATAAAGCGCGCAAATGGCAACCTCGCTGTCCTCAATATGGTCGCAAGCGTTATCATATAGGATTCTGCTCTCTAATATGGTCGCAATGGGCGTTGTCATATAGGGCTCTGTTGTCCTTAATATGGTCGCAATGGGCGTTGTCATATAGGGCTCTGTCCTAAATATGGTCGCATTGGGCGTTATCACATTGGGCTCATTCTGTGTCTCATGCAAAAATTATCTGCAAATGTCATTAATGCTAGTATCTGCCTCAGACGGAATTAGGGCCATTGTGGCGAAGACCTCGAATTAATTATTACGTGTAGTGAATAATTACGCTTAGGAAGGATCGTCGTCATCATTTATTATCATATGAAATGCATAAAGTTTTACATCTCAGAAATTTTTTATTATTTTAATCGTTTGTTGACTTATGTTCTGAAGGGCGAGAGGGAGAGGAGGGTGGCTTTATCTCATGCAAAATTCGTAAATCATTAATGTTAGCAACTTTTATCGAAATAGACGAAACTAGGACCATTGTGGTGAGAGTCTCGACTCCATTACATTGTAGTGAATACGTACACTTAGTGAAAAACATCGTCATCAATGATAAAAATATTAAATTGAGTTTTACATACTGTTGTGAATAGCTTAGTTGATAAAGAATTAACATCTTGCATAAAATTTTATTTACAGGGTTGGAACGGTGAATATTTGTTTGTTAAGCATTTCTCAGGGGTGGCCAAGTTTAAGGACTGCGTGGGTTCTGTCGGACGCCTCCGACAAGGTGTTTTCTGACACCAATAAACAAAAGTAAGGAGGTTTGAAATATATGATTTTATTAAAGAGAAAAGAATTAGGTATAAAATAATAGTAGTAAAAAATATATTATATGTTGTATATATATAGACTTACTTATATGTTAACATTTGTTATTCAAATTAGTCAATGAACGTTAGAGGTAATAGATTTAAAAATAGAATGTTCTTTTAAGAGTAATCAAATTTAGAAATAAAGAATATTAATACAATATTCAAAGGGGGTATTCATATTAAACGGAACGTTAACAAAATAAAGTTAAAAGTAACAACAGTTAGACATGTTCTTTTATTCTAATTTTTCAGATAAACAGAAATCCAACGGCACTTTTCTTTCTCGTCTATCTATCATAGTTTTCGAGCTAGTTTCCATTGAGCTCCTGATTTTGTCTGGAAATTTGAGTTTTTTAATCCTCTAAAGGTGTAAAGTATGTTTAGGGCAGAATTTCCATTGACCGAGTTCGGGATTTAAAAGTTGAGAGTTTTGGCAGTTTTAAGCTTTTTTAAATATTTTAAAATGTTTTCTAGATCAGTTTTTGACGCTGATCACGAAAATATTATTTTTTTTCCGAAATTTTTATGTTTAACCGGTCAAAATTGACATAAATCAAACTAGGGAAAATGAACCTTGTTAAAACCCTCGACTTTGAGGCTTAATATCTCACTCGGTTTTCATTTAATATCCTGTTTTTTAATATCATTTGATAGAAAAACATGTATAGAATGGGTTGAAAGTGTCAAACCGGCCCAAGGGACAAAATTCGGCCCGCGGGGGTGCCCCAAAACCCCTAGCTCATAAACCGACCGAGTTATGGAATTTTGAAAATCCGAAAAAACCGAAAATTATTTGCACTCCTGTTCGGTCACGAACCAAAGTGACGACGGCGTTGGATAGAAAGTTAAAATCGATGTCGAACGACATTTTATTCGAGTATTTTGGATGAAAACTAACAATTTTAGAGCATTTCGAAGTTTTGACCGAAAAATCGGTTTTTACCGATTTTTGAGCCTTTAAACCTGCCTGAAAATTCGAATTTGACCGGAAGTGGACATATAAATATCCTAAAATACTCAAAATTTCATGAGGAATCCAACGGCACTTTTTTTTTCGTATATCTATCATAGTTTTTGAGCTAGCTCTCATTAAGCTCCTGAATTTGTCTGAAAATTTGAGTTTTTTATAAATATCCTGTAAAGGTATAAAGTATGTTTGTTTACTGCAGAATTTCTTATGACCGATTTCGGGATTTAAAAGATGAGAGTTTGAGCAGTTTTAAGCTTTTTCAAGTATTTTAAAGTGTTTTCTGGATCATTTATTGACGCTGATCACGAAGATATTGTTTTTTTCCCGAAATTTTTATGTTTAACCGGTCAAAATTGACATAAATCAAACTAGGGAAAATGAACCTTGTTAAAACCCTCGAATTTGAGGCTTAATATCTCACTCGATTTTCATTTAATATCCTGTTTCTTTATATCATTCGATAGAAAAACATGTATAGAATGGGAAAGTGTCAAACCGGCCCTAGGGACGAAATTGAATCCGGCGGGGTGCCCCAAATCTAAAAAAAATAATTTTAAGTTAGCGTGGTTTTGACACCGGAAATAAATAACTCTTAATGCCGGAAGTCCGATTCCGTTTAATTATAGCTTCTAGCTCCTAAACTTTTTAAGTTATTAACGTTTTAAGGTTCAAAAGGTGGATTCCGATGCGTGACACAGCCCGAATAAACACACCAATCTAATTTCAATTACATTTTCTAAAAGACTAAAAATATTTATTTAAAAAATTTAGATATATATGTAATTTTTGACGCTGATTATAATGGTGATAATATTTTTAAAAACTGATCAGCTGTTTTTGAGTTATAACTCAAAATGTATCGAAGTACGGAGTACTTTGACTCGCAACGTAATTAAGAATATAAATTTTTGAAGATTAATATTTTAAAATAGCTTTTCCATGTAGTTTGAAATGCTGAATTAAACCGTATCAATTATTTTAAAAACTGACGGACCGTGGATGAGTTATAGGCCTAAAATTATTTCACTAAGGCATAGGCTCATAATTATATTTTCCGAATTGTGAAATAAGATATATCTGTAATTTTTGATGCTAATATTAATGGGGTTTAGATTTTTTAAAAGTGATAAGCCGTTTGTAAGTTTAAATTAAAATTTTTTTAAATTGCTTTTTTAAAGTTGTAAAATATTTTTTTTATGTAGTTTTTGATTCTGACTTCTTTAGTGCCAATATTTTTTGAAACTGATCAGCCGATTTTGTTTAGCCTTTGGACTTAGAGGTAATAGTAAAATTTAATATATATTTATTGACAAATCAAAGAAAATACAAATAAAACGAAAACATACATACATCATATACAGAATATAAAATTTACATAAAATGATAAATCAAAGAAAAAAAATATTTGATGGAAAACATACATGATATACAGAATATAAAAATTACATAAAAGAATAAATTAAAGAAAAATACATAAGCATGAAAAATATTTGATGGAAAACATACATGGTATATAGCAGGCTTGGGCACGAATCACGCAAAAGTGATTTCGATCATAAATACAAATCAAATGAATTTTTTTTATTTAAATCGCGAATCGCGAATCTTTTTTTAAAAAGAATCTAAAATCACGAATCATAAATAGTATTTATTGATTCGAAAGAAAAATGAACTAAATCACAGATCATATTTAAAATTGTAAACAAAAAGCGACTTAAATGATTATATATTTATTACATTTATTTGTAACATGAAAAATACAGAATTATACATTATTGGTATAAAAAGAACAGGTGACAGGTATATAACTACATAAATAATTATTATTTTTTTAACATTACTAATTTTTCTAGCATTTCATCCGTTAGTCTTCTCCTGTTTGGTGTAAAAACTAAATTAGTAAAACTAAACAATCTCTCAACCGGGGCTGACGATGGAAGAATAGTGTTGTAATTTATAAATATGGGTTTTATTAGTGGATATAAATTCAATGATTTTATATCACTCGAAGGATCTTTCATAAAGTTCGAAACCTCCAACTCAACCGTATTAGATGCTGTGATATTGCTATGACTACCATAACCGAAAAAATCATCGCTCGGGGAGGTATTAGATGGTGCAATTATAGTTTCAATAGGTTCTGGAGATCTAACCATTTTCGTAATTTCTAAAATCAACAACTTCGTTAAAAGCTTTTTCTTCTCCTCATCGTTAACCCATCGAGCTTTGTGCCGGGGATGAGAGGCTGCTGCTAATAAGTAGGTATCAGAAAAATCAAATATTGCCTTAAAACGTTCTGTTAGGGAGCTGGCAATTGAACTTGAAAGAATGAGCCCATGACCCTCTGAAAAGTTTTCATTCCAATTTTCTTATTATTGAAAATAATGCGGGGGCCAAATCCCCGTAATATGAGTGATCTTCGCCCTGCAATAAATCTATAGCTTGTGCTAGAGGACTTGTAGCTTTAACATAAGTATCAATGTAATTGAGTTCTAAATCTTTAAATGGCGGGTGCTCAAACATCTCTGAAAGTTCATTTAATTTAGAACGATTGGATAATAAACAATTGAAGCTATCATAAAGGCTATTCCACCGTGTAACGACAGGGTTTAAAATGGACATTAGGACTTCAGAAGATTTTGGTCGGTTAACGCTATGCCAATACAATGTGCACTTCGACAGCACACTGTAGTGAATTTTTTGAATATGGCTGTGCTTATTAATTGTTTTGTACAAATCCGTTGTTAAAACTAAATTTATGGTATGACATGCGCACCGTATATGTTTGGGTAATAATCCTGAAAATTCTTTTAAAGATTTATTACTGTAGACTTCAATTTCGTATTCATGCTCGTTATTTATATCAAATAATTGAGAAGGAATACCAAATTCCTTGAACGCCTTTAAAAAGTTAGTTCCGTTGTCGGTTATGGTGGCAACAACATTGTTTTTGATATTATATTGCGAATAAATATCCTCAAACATTTCGTATATTTTTTCATACGTGTGTTCGCCTTTAAACCTTTTGAGGGCTATTGCATATGATAATCGCGTGTAATCATCAGATATCTACAAATTATAAGAAATAAAATTACTAAATGACATGTCATCCCGAAATAACTTCGATGCTTTGTTGAAAATATATCGCAAGTAGTAGCCAAGGTTTTATCTTTAAAAATGTCCATAAGTGAAGCCTGGTGATTTTCAAATGTAGCAATGATTCTTCTTTCAAGAGTTCTTCTAGACATGACGACAACGCTTTTATTCATTACTATAAAATAAAAAAAATAAAAATTTTGCAAAAAAAAGCTTTTGTTTATAATAGGTTATATTTTATTGCTTTGATAAATAAAATAAATGTATTTTTTAATTTATTATATATGAGTGTCATTTAATAACCATTCCTTTCTTGATCAATTAGTATGCTACATATATTAATAATTATAATTATTTACCTTTGTCCTGCATCTAAATTAATTTTATATATAATACAATGAAGTATTTAAAGTTTTGATTATTGTAAAAATAAAATATCACTCTCTAAATACTTAATTTTTTAATATTCAGTATTATCTAGCTTAAGTTGCATTTACTTTAACAAAACTTTTATAGGATTAAAATTGTATTATTGCTAATTAAAATTATATGATCTTTTATTTTATAGATATATAAAAATTTATATCAGATAAAAGCCGTGTTGATAACTTTTAAAAAAATTTCTTATAAGCCACCTTTTTGTTAGAAAAAGTTTAACTTAAAACAAATCATTATTTGACAGCCTATTTGAAGCTATAAAGTCTTTTAGGCAGCAAGACTAAGAGCTATTTTAATAAACTTTATCATAATTAAAAAATTTTAATTTTAAATTTGCCCAATGGTGTCCAGAATCATGCAAAAATACAAAAAGTAATACCTGATAGTAATTCCAAAAATGAAGGTTGTTCAACAATGCTCAATGGGTTCAAACCATTAATTATGAAATTCTGAAGCATTTGATCAAATTTCTCTTGTGATTTAAATGTGTTAATAATGGGAAATTTCAGTTTTTCTTGATTAACAGCTTTTGGCACCTTCTTAATTTTGCATGTTAAATATTCCTCATATTTTATAAAATGTAATTTCTAAATAAAAATTATAATAGAATATAATTTACCTTTAAGTGCCTGATGTAATTGGATGTAGAAATTATCTGTCCAGAAATATCTTTACTACAAATTAGGCAGGTTGCTATGATATTTCTTCCTTTCTTTGTTTTGATCTTGAAATATATCCCATTTAATATGGATAAATTAGAATCAATTGATACGATTTCATCTTCATCCAAAATTATTTCGCAATTATTTTCATTCATTTCAAAAATAGCAGATTGTTTAATATATCACAAGGAATAAAAAAAAATTTAATTTAAAAATATATTTATATAGTTTTAAATAGAATAATAATAAAATAGCCTTCTTTAATATGCAAAAATATAATTAAATAAAAATTTATATATTCTTAAAAAGTAAAAATTAAAATAGAAATAAATTCAATAGTGTATTTTCAAAAAATTAATTTAAAACAATATAATAGAATAAGTTTAGAAGTTTAAGGGTGAATTTAACACAAAATTGCCGAATAGCGTGAGTTTTTAGAAATTTAAAATTAGAATTATAATAAAACAATTTTTAGCGTAAGTTTTAAACACCAGATAAAAAAATTATTAGAATCTTTATTAATTTTGTATTATATAGATAAGATTTAATATACTTAATCATCAAATTTACCATTAATATGCAAGGAGCATCAATAAGGCACCTCAAAATTTCAATGATCTGTGATTTAAATCGTATCAAAAATTTCATAAATACAGATCTCTAGTGAAAAAAACGACTTAAATCAGAAATCACGAATCTTTTGTGAAAAGTCATTTAAATCACAGATCACAGATACTATTTATGATTTGTGATCTGCAAATCGTTTTCGATTTAAATCGTTCCCAAGCCTGGTATATAGTAAGAACCGAGATAACTTATATAATTGCAGGTTTTGACTATTGAGAAACATAAATGAAATACAGAATATAAAATTTACATAAAAGAATAAATCAAAAAAAAATACATAGGATGGAAAATATTTGATGGAAAACATACATGATATATAGTAAAAATTGAGATAACTTATATAATTGTAGGTTTTGACACTTGACTTATCATAGTTAAAAAATCAATTGGCTCGAAGACATTCCTATCATACAATTTTATAATTTGTACTATTCGCTTATTAATAATTTGATATTTTGATTTAACCTCCGATATCTCCTAAAAAAAATATTCTTTTTTATCCTAATATCATCATCGTATTTAAATAGAAATAAGTTTGTTAAATTCTAGGTGAGATCCAGCCCGCAAATTCAACTCTCTATGAAAGCCTTCTAAATGATTATAAGTTCTGGGGCCTAATTCATAATGAATGTTCCACATATTTATCGAGAAACGGACTCTTTGACTTAAATAAGTGTAATGAATGTAACGATAAAAGTGCACTTGTGGAAATATTTCAGATTGTCGTGTCATAAAACTTATTAAATTGCCCAGATCCTCAACTTTAATAAAAGGCATGGCCATATTATTCTAACATATTTATTAATATCTTTATTATGTTTATATAGATTCCACAAAGATAGTCTTTTTACCGCTCTAAGTATACTTTGTGTAAAGTAAAAATAGCACCCCTTCACGGGGCATTTAAAAACATTTTTTAAAGCGCGTAATGTTGCAGATTCAAAATATTCTGAAAATTAATTCCATAGGATATTAACAAAATTTTAATTTGTTCAAATACTAATTTATAGGTCAAATATTTTCTGTTTGGCATAAAACAGTAGAATATGGGGAACATGTTGTTATTATGGAAGACGTGAATTATGTAGATTTGTTCATATATTTTTGGGCAGGAATAAGTTCCATCCCCATACGAAACGGAGTTAGATTTGATTAATTTCATGAAAAAAGGGAAAGCTCCTATTATAAACCTATTTTCTGGGGCAACATATTGTATAAATTTTTCATTATTTTTATATTTTATACTATCATTAATGATTAAATTAGCGCGATTGAATACTAACGGCTCTATATTTAAAAAAAGGGATTTTTTGCTTGAGGGTTTTTTAATGATATTTTTATTTGATTTTATCTCGGAAAAAATATTGAAAATTTGACGTAATACAGCATAATAGCAGTTACTTTGCGATAACTCAAAATTTTCCTTGTTGTAATCAACAATTTGTTGATTGAGAAAAAATTTTAAAATTTTATTTATTTCAAAATTTGTTGATAAATGTAGTGCTTGAGTGTGATCTGTAGTTATAAAAAAAGTATCATTTATTATTTTTCCTGCGGCTGAGCACGCTTTGACTGTCCAACCCCAATAAATATAGTTCAATTTGTTGTAGTAACAGTGTTCACCGTGTTTCAAAATTTTCATAGTTGGTCGTTTCAAAATAGTATAATTTGATAATTTCATAACTTGCATATGTTGTGCAGCTAAATTTTCAAAGGATTGGATGTATTTTAATACTCTTTCAAGAACTTCGGAAACGTTCAAAGTCGGAGTATTCGTCAACGAAGTTGTGACCAAAAAATTTCGCGGACCTTTCAAGAACTTCGGAAGCTAGAAATATAAGAAACAATTATAATTATATTGAAAAAAATAAAAAATTGTAAATTACAATTCACGGATGCTATGGAAGTATTGTATATTGAAGTAAAAAGTCGTATATTTGACGTAGTTGTGACCAGGGAATTTCGCATAACGGACCTTTCAAGAACTTCGGAAGCTAGAAATATAAGAAACAATTATGATTATATTGAAAAAAAAATAAAAAATTGTAAATTACAATTCACGGATGCTATGGAAGTATTGTATATTGAAGTGAAAAGTCGTATATTTGACGTAGTTGTGACCAGGGAATTTCGCATAACGGACCTTTCAAGAACTTCGGAAGAGAAATATAAGAAACAATTATAATTATATTGAAAAAAAAATAAAAAATCTGGCGTAATAATATTATTTTGTGTTTGAGGGTTAGCTATAAAAATGAAAAAATAATCAATAAATATTAATGCTGCAATAAATTATTAATGAAAAATTACAAATCATATTGATAGGTTGCTGATTAAAAATACAATTGTGATGTGGATTGAATAGTATCCCATTACGAATTTGAGCCTTGTGACCGCACACAACACAATTAATTGTGTGATGAGATTCTTGTTTGTATGTGGATTTCAAAGTATAGGTGTGTTCTTGATATTTCACCAAATCTAAATTAATAGAGAAAATTATAAAAAACAAAATGTGAAATTAAACATTACTTTTAGTGACAGAAAAATCTTGTGTTTCAAAATAAGTTTGGGAGCACAGCATGGTATGTGACATTTTTGGGAACAATCCGTCTTTGTTTTGGAGTGTTTTAGCGCCACATGGACATATATAAGTGGAACCATATTGGTTTGAATAATGAAATTTTATGTTGTATAAATTAGCTTCACGTGCCATTCTATATATGTGTAATATTAAGATTTATATTGATGTTTAAAACATTTAGAGTATAAAATTTATGTAAATGCATTGAAATAAATTATTAAATAAGATATATATTCTTACAATCGTTATTATTGACAATGAATTTAATTTATCCTTACTTCAAATGAAAATCGAGATGAGAAAAATCATGAGCTTAGAAAAATGGAGTTGGAATTGTTATGGGAAGGGGAGATTTTGCGACGGCAGGAGCGTGTGATTATTTATTGAAGTTAAGGCCGGAGGCTATTTTAATATTACATGGTGGGCATCAGGGGAATGAGGCTATGAAGAAAATGGCCCGAAGATGGGGATTGTAAAGGATTTAAAACAATTTTTATGGTCATGTGCAGCGTGCATTAGAATAGCATCACTGTCACTCGCTCGTCAGTACACTAAGTGGGAATTGCCGAAGGGACCCTGGGATCGAATTCATTTGGATTTTGGGGAATGGAAGGGTCATAGGTTTTTGGTGGTTGCTGATGCTTTTTCGAATTGGCTAGAGATTTGACAAAAACTTTAACAACTCGAGGTGATAAAATTTCATAGAAACAATCTTAAATTATAATAAATTAACCCAATGCCGGTCACAGCTTCTATGCAGCCGAAGCCGGCAAAAATTCCCTCCCCGCCCCGCCCCCCCCCTTCCCCACTAAAATTTTATTTGCCTCCCTAAATTGGGAACGGGCCTGAACAAATATTTAATTTATAGGGACAATCAACATAGCCATCTATTCCCAAATTCCAATAAAAGCAAATAGTCCAAACCCAGCCTTAAAAGTGTATTTTTTGATATATCATCATGGTATTTGTAACAAATAGTGTTATTGTGTTAAAGGAGCTTTTGGAAAATTTTGAACAAATAAAAAAAACACCTTCAATCCACCCATTTTACTATTTTTCTGATAATTTTAAACTGACATTATGCAAAAATATTTTATACATAATAATGTTTCAAAATATGTTCCAAATATTTAAAGGCAAAAATGTTAAAAACAAACTTTATTTGGTAGACACCACTTTCAAATAACAGTCTAATTTTTAAAGAGGAAAAGGTTTAGTTTTACTTAGCTAAAGACTAGCTAAAATGGTAATTTTTTTAGTTGCTTAAAAATTTTTATAAAGAAAAAATGTGCATTACATTCTAATTGCGATTGAAAACCCTTGAAGTTGATTTCAAAAGTTTTTAAAAAATCAAATTGATTTTAAGTGTTTAAAAAATCAAAGTTTCTATTAAAATCTAAGCTTAATTAGATCAGCAGCATTTACAAATTTAATTTGACCAAAAAAATGATTAAATAAGTTTTAACTTGTATATTTTTATAACTGCGTTGCTAGAGAAATACTGACTTAAAACAATTAAAAAGTGGAATTAATTAAAAAAAAAAGACATTTTTACTTTTGTCCATCTAACACAATTATATCTAAAAATGAAATACCAAAATAAGGAGCTAAATTAGGCCAAATATGTGCTAAAAAATGTCAGGTTTCATATTATTTTATGCAGTAGAGTAGCATTGAGACTTATAGATGGTCGACAAGTTAAGGCACTATTTTCATTTTATTCTGAATTAGGGCTGGCGGTTGAATGTCTTGATTAAAGTAATATTTGATCATTCTTTTGAGGTGTTCATAAGTTTACAATAATTAGGATTTATATTATTCTCATAGTCTTTCTTACACAAAATTGCAGGTATAGAGATGTTAAAACTTTCCAATGATTTAACGACTTTAAAATTATCTAGCGTATTAAGTAAAAGAGATAAAAATTAAGTAAAATAGATTATTTTTAATTAAATATATGTTAAAAAGTAGATGGCGTACTAAAAAATTTTGAATTTATGCAAGAAGCTGCTAGCTTGATAAAAAGTCTGCCAAAAGCATGGTTTATTTTGGAAAAATAATCGGGAGCGGTTTATTTGCCGAAGCCATGGAACGCGAAGCCTTGTGGGACAAAGGCTGCGTAGCCTATTCAAATAGGCAATTAAAAGTAAAATTATTCAATGATTTATATAGAGATAGAGGACAGCCAAGGATCAAACATAAATATAAAACCTGTAGAGGAACCAGTAAATAAGAATTCTCTGGCAGAATCAAACTCTTAAAAGTATTTTTAATTTAAATATAATTATTAAAACTTTTAACAAATACATATCTATTTATTCTTATAGCTTATTGTGAAATGAAAAGAGATGAAATACTCATTAAAATTGGTGATAAATATGGTATATCTGACCTTGTCTTATGTTAAAAAGCTGACATAAATAGTTTTCCTCCTGATAGAGCCAATCATTTAAAAAAATAATTTTTTGAGGAGTTACAAAGGCTAATGTCAATATACATTTAAGTAATCTTTTAAACATGTGTAAATTAATTTAAAACATAATTGCAATATATTTAATATTTATTTAACTCCTTACACTGTTTTATATTGAATATTTAAATTGTTTATGGCTAAATGTAATATATTTTTTTATTTTCATGTTATTCAATAATGAATTTGTTAAAATATATTTTTAATTTTTAAAAATATATTATTAGGATAATATTGTTTTAACAACCTATTGCATGCTCATATTTATATTAAATTTGTTACATTTTGGTAACATATTTCATCTTTTAAAATTTTAAAAACCTGATATTTTCTTAATTTGATAGCATACTTTAAATTTGTTCATACATCTATTTTATCTCTAATCTATATTATTAAAAATGAAATTTTCGAGGTTTTTTGTTAACCGATCAAAATCCACGAAAAAAAAAATCGTTTGTGTAAAAGGTGTCTGAGATGGCAATTTTTTGTTTTATATCCACGAGGTGTGCATATTTTTAAAACACGGTTTACGACCAAAATAATTGGAAAATATTTTTGAAATTTTTACTCTATATTAAGTATATCCCTATTAATGCACGTGAAAAATTTCAGATTTCCAGCTACTTCCATTATTAAGATACGATATTTTAAGACTTTTCAAAAAAATTGGGTTTTTTTACTCGAGTTCTATTATTTCAAAATTTTGACTATAAAATACTTTCAAATTTTAATAGCTTATTTAAGAATGTTTACTTGAAATTCGATGCAAATTTTAGCCTCTTAGAGTATATAGGAGCCGAGTTATGCATCAGGTATCGAAAGGTACATAAAACGTACATTATAAGAAATTTCACTATAATAGCCAAGAAATATAATTAACGGTAATAAATATTCTTTTTATTTAACATGTTTATCAATATTATCTTTTATATTAATTATAGTTTTATATTTTAATATTTTATATTTTTAATTTCAAATACCATATGATTTCTAAAATTCGTATGTTAGATAGACACAACCAATTTTAAATTATAGGCTAATTCCTAATACAACGACCCTAAACCAAAGTCGTTAAAAAGAATTTTTCTCGGTCAATATTGCCCTGAAAATCCCGAATTTTCTATAAAAATTGTCGCTCGTTTATAGTTTTTAGGATATTAACGTTTGAAAGTCCAAAAATGACCAATTCATATCTATTATTTTTTTAGAATGAAACATTAAAATCATTGTCACCAAAGTCTGGCCAGGTACATTCTTACCTTTGTATTTTTATAAAGTAGTTAATCTTAAATTTAAAGCTATCTCTGCATTTAGTTTTTTTTGATTAAATATTTTTTATGCTATATAGCAAATAATTTGTGATAAATATTATAAATAGCACTTAAATTATTGTATATTTAACTTTTTGTCAGAAAATATAAATTATTGTAATTTTTATTTCCATCTTTCATCTTCATTAAAGCAAAAGTACTGGAAATAACTAAAATTCTACACATTATCCTTTTTATATAATAAATATTAATAAAATTATATTTAATTATTTATAGAATTTATTTCAGTTTGATATTAATGTTTTTTGTTTAGTATAAACTTTTTATTGTAAATTTGGCCCATTTACTGCATATTATAAGTATGATTAAAAAAAGATTAAAACAGAAGTGTTTTCAAGATATTTTATTTAAAATTTTAAATATTAGATAATCCTATTTTATACCCAAAAATAACATTTTTTTCCTTTGACAAATTATTTTTCAACTGTATTCTTAAATTGCTTGCTATAATTTTATGTATCTCATCTTTCTTATCTCATTAATAACTAATTTGCAATTATCTTTGTTCCACTTTGTCAAAAAATATTATTAAAATTTTTATTCTTTATCAAATATAATCCTATTAATGCACGTGAAAAATTTCAGACCTCTAGCTACTTCCATTATTAAGATACGAAATTTTATAACTTTTCAAAAAATTGGGTTTTTTTACTCGAGTTCGATTATCTCAAAATTCTGACTATAAAATAATTTTTCCTAGGTCAATATTGCCCTGAAAATCCCGAATTTTTTGTTAAAAATTGTCGCTCGTTTATAGTTTTTAAGATATTAACGTTTGAAAGTCCAGAAATGACCATTTTTTAATGAGAAACATCAGCTTTTTAAATGAAAGTTTGTAAAATTTAGTGTAGGCTTGCTTAAAACTTCGCTCAATTCAGCCAAAATTTATCAAAAATAGAGCGCATTCAAATTTTGAAACCTCAAATTCCTTAAAGTAAAGTTGAGCGACACTTTGATAATATAAATTTATAATCTCCATGCCAAAACTTCAAATATCCATAATATTCGTTCTTTAAGGTGCGGTTTCGAATTTTTTATTTAGTAAATTACCTTATTTTTTATTGATGAATATAAAATATACTCAACTTTATTTTCCATAAAATTTTTAGCCTCATTAAGTTTATATTGGTCGAGTTATGGGCAAAGCATTTGAGTTAGGGTAATGCGTTAATAAGCATGCAATAATAAAGGGATATCCCGGGCGAAGCCGGGTCACATATTCTAGTTATAGTTTAAAACATATTTCTTCTTTTATAATTGAAATACTTTACTTTTTGATATACATTGTTAACATACTTTAAATATGATCATGTATTTATATTTTTTTGTAAGTTAACATATTTCATTTTTTTATAAAATTTATCACATTAAAAGTATTTTTTTTATAATTTCATTTCTATTTTATCTATATATTTTATAAATTAAAACATATTTCTTATATAACTTGTTAGCATACCTTCTATGTGCTCAACCTTTTTTACAATATATGTGTTTAATATTTTTTAAAGCATTTAATGATTTTTTTTAAAATGTTTTTCAAGCATTAATCACACATCATCACCATCTTATGCATTTTTGTTTCGATTGTAGAAACTTATTTTTACATTCTTAACGTGCAAAATCTAGTCATAATTAAAATGCTAGTCTTTATAAATATCAAAAATAAATGTCTCATAATTAATATTTATTTTACATTAAATTAATCTATTTATAAAAGTAAAGTATTGTTAAAGTAAAAGTATGCAATACATATCATTTTAAAAACCAAAAAATACATAAATACATTCCTTGACATTTTAATATATATACAATATTTATTGAATAAAACATTCAAAAATTATTATCTATACGGAAACATATTTGCAAAATATGTCTCTGGTCTCCTTAGCTATATTATTATTATCATCATTAACAAATGACGGACCATTTTGATTTGTGATAAATGCACTTGTACTTATTGCTTCGTCAGGCTCTCCTTCAAGATCTATGCAAATATTATGCAGAATAATTATATTTATTAAATTTTTATGGTTCCAGTGACCAAACCAAAGGCCCTCTCTACTGTTGACATTGCTTGGGATAATTTATAATTGAAAAATGTCTCTTCTTGTGTTAATTCTTTCCATGAATAAGGTTTAAGAAGCCATGGTTTTAGAGGGTAAGCATCATTACCAATAAAAACAAATGGAGCTAAAATGCGAGATTGAGGGAGGAAGCTTTTTGGGGGCTGTCTACTTTTGGAAATACATAACATGCACCTTTAAATCCTAGCTAAGAAATTAATTAAAAAATTATTTTCTAAAAATTATACCCTATTTGGATAAAAAATATACATAGACTGATTTTACAAGTCTCTAATCATATTAATATAATGGATCTGAATTATAAGTGAAATATATATTTTATTTTACCAATTTGTTTTAAGATTCTCATGCTTCAATAGACAAAATAAGATTTTACCATATTATTCAAAAACATTGAGGATATATAAACTGGGGATAAAAAGTAAATGCTTTACAAAATTGTATTAATTATTTAATGTTCGAAAATGGAAAATTTATATTTACATCTACCATCCTACCTAAAAAGGCAACATAAATTTGAAAAATTTATCCCCCAATTAGAATAAAAATCACACATAGGCTGAATCACAATTATAAAACATATTTGCTGTATTGAATTTAAAATAAAGTTAAAGCCTAATTATTAAGTATGAATGCTTATTTTAAATATTACCTGTATTTCAGGAAGGCATGTCTTTTTCTTTTAAACTAAAATAAGCTAGGATTAATCATAAATTCCCAACTTTTAAATATATAGGAATTTTTTCTAAAATTTAGATAGATTATAATTTACCCTTTGATTTCTTCAGAGAGAATATATAAGAGAATGGGTAATATACAATCATCAATATCTAATTTGTATAGCATTTTCCAATCAATTATTAATTCCTTCAAAATATATGGATTTCCAGCAATACAATTAAATTTATCTAAAATATTATATATTTAATTTATACCAAGCATATTCATGTTTTTAATTGAATTGCTCAAGATTTATCTTCAAACAAAAAATTATGTACACATGGATTGGAGTGACTCTGCTATAAAAAGCAAAATGGCGCATGAAATATATCTTCATAATACAGCAAATATATCCTTAACCAAATCAATTAGTTTACATATTTCATATATATGATGATGGTATATGACTATAAAATAATTTTAGAGGGTGATAGTTCTTGAACCAAGAAAAAGCACAGATATTGTAAATCACAGATAGTGTACAAAATGACGTCATTTTTATGAGAGAGTTCCGAGTACCGTACACATGATGTACCAATATTATTATTATATAATATTTTTAAATTTTTATATAAAATTTTAAAAAAAAATATTTCTTTTTTCTAACTTTGAACGCTTTTTTACATCCCAATGGAATAACGTAAGATTTTTATTTTTTTAATTTTTTCACGAAAAATCATAAAGTCACTTTGCACGTGCCCTTATCTTCAAAAATATTATATATTTCGGGTCAGATTTTTATGACCTTATTTTAAAAATGGTACTCCGCGAACTCTTATAAAATTGACGTCATTTTGTACAATATCTGTGCTGTACAATATCTGTGCTTTTTCTTGGTTCAAAAACTATCACCCTCTAAAATTATTTTATAGTCATATACCATCATCATATATATGAAATATATAAACTAAATGATTTGGTTAAAGATATATTTGCTGTATTATAAAGATTTATTTCATGCGCCATTTTGCTTTTTAGAGCAGAGACACTCCAATCCTAAAAATATACACAACTAATTTATTATAATTTAATTTAAATCTAAGAACATAATTTATTTCGATATTAAAAATTTTATTTAGGTCTATATGGACAACACATGATCATTTTTAATGTTAAAAACTATGGTGTTGCCTCGATGTAAATTTTAACTAAAAACTTGCAACAATATTATCTAGGGCAAGGGATTGTTTTATAATAGTTCTATATATTGAGATATTATGTTTGTATTGTATTGAACTAATTTTTTTTCTCTTTAAAATATTTAGGTTTTAAGGTGAGTGAATAATAGCCAAAAATAATTTATTTCATAATATTTTCTTATGTATCTTTCTTAGAATGTTTCACTAGACTTCAGAACACAATTCAAAATTTTAATTTGTTTACGAGATTTAATGTAATATTAAAAATGAAATCATATTTTTTAAATTTTTAGCTACTCTGCGTTAATTAAAATTTTAATATACATTAATGGTAGCTTCCATAAGTTTATAAACGACCACGTATTTATCTTTAAAATAATAAAAAAATTATGTTTATAGATTAAAAATTTTTGAAGTTATAAAAGTTTAAAATGGGTCTGTATGGACCACACTGTAAGGCTGCGGCTAATGCTTTTTTCAAAATTGTAAAAAAAATATTTCTAAAATAAGAAAAATTTAGCGGCTAATATCAAAAAATAAGAATTTAGGTTTTTTGGTAGTTTTAGGATATGCCTAACAAAATATTTTTTTTTAAAAAAAATTTTTCAAAAAATTTTAATTTTTTAATTTTTTTTCACACTAGTCGCCTCAACGTTATTCAAATGGGAGCGTTTTTTTTGTCAAAACTTTTTTTTCCACTAGCCGCAGCCTAATATAAATTTCAAAATTGTAGCGTTTATCATTTAATTTTTTGAAAAAATTTGTTACCTTTTAACATTGAACGCATTTTAAAACCAATTTTTATTATTAGCATATAAATAGTTTATAAAAGGCGCGTTTAGAATCATTTAATTATTTCAAAAATTTCAAATATTTTAAAAATTTTGGGCGCGTTCAGACTCATTTTATTTTTTTGAAAAACTTTAAAAATTTTAAATTTTTACCTTTTAACAACGCTCTTCTATTAAAAGTTGCCATGTTATTAGCATTTAAGTAGTTTTTCTGGAAGTAAAGTTTTTAAAAAACTTAAAAAATAAAATTTCAAAAAATTTAAAATAAAAAAAACAAAATGAAATTTTATTTTTTTTTTAAATATTTTAAAAACTTATTTTTCAGAATATATAAATGCTAATAGCAAAGATTGGCAATGTTTTGCCAAAATGCGTTATATGTCAAAAAGTAAATTTTGTAAATTAAATAAAAAATGAAATGAGTCTAAACGCGCCCAAAAAAATGTTTTTAAAATTAAAATTTTTATATCAAATTTTTTAAATTTATAAAATTATTAAGTCTGAACGCGCCCTTATTTAAAAATTGATGTAATATTTATTTAGTCGTTTTATTTTTAGCTGTTAATCAAATCTCAATTTTTCTCTTCAAAACTCTTTACTAGCCACAGCCAACATTCACGTTAGAAATTACTCCTTATTGCTGGTTAAAGATTCATTATAATGCTCGACAATTAAAAAAAAAATTTGTATGTGCAAATTAATATTTTATACCCAAAAATAGTAGAAACATAAGATATTTATAAATAATATATTCTTTTACCCAACCATAGACTTATTGTAACCTAGTTTTACCTAATTCATTGCAAATATTGTTTAATTTTACCGGCTTTTTGACATTTTACCAGATTTTTACATTTCGCGTATTTTGCCGCCCCCGAAACAGGTAAAGTCTAGCCCATATAAATATTACCATATTTTAAATAAACACAATTTCGAGTATTTTATTTTTTAGTTTTTGTCAATTTAATAAATTTGTGAATTAAATTTAGACTAATTATAAAATTAAAATAAGACATGGCCAATAATTCATAAAAATTTATCAGTTGTGAAGCATGACCTCGTTGTCTCGAATCACAAGACTTTCTCAAGATTGGAATACTTTGTCAAAAATTATATCTAAAGATAAGCTAAACGCGTTTCAGGCTTTTAAAGCAAAGGTTGATAGCAATGTTACAAAAGTTATGTCATTACCTTCTGATTTACCTAAGATAGATTGGAACTATTATGCAAATGTTTTAGGCAAAGATTACATTCAAAAAGTAAAAACGCAATATGAATCAACAAATATCCCATATCCAGAAAATACCTTAACAGCGAAGATTAACACCATCGAAAAAGAACGTTTAAAAGAGAGCAAAAGATATGTTGAAGAAAGTGAAAAAACAGTTACAATGCATATGAAACAACTTGAAAAATGGAAGGATTTGATACCTTTTGAAACCTTGTTTAATGAAGAAGTTCATGATGCCATCCCTGACAATGTGATTAATGTTTGGGAAAAACCAACCTTCTATCCACATGATTACAAGTTTACACCTCACCCATCCAATATTCCAGGTCTTCATCCTGGTGGAACTGGTGGTCATTAAGATTTTGCTTTAGCTTGAATTTTGTTTAATAATATTAATGCTTGGCATTGTCAATAAAATTATCTGAATGTATATAAGCTAAGTATTGTTGTTTGTCCAAAAGTGACCTTAATAGGCCATGATAAAAAAAATTGGGATATATACAATTTTATGAAATGATAATTATTTTATTCAGAACATAAATCAGATACGTTGATTTTTAATAAAAACATACATTAAAATTCAGGAATAGAAAATGACGGTGTAAATTTTAGAAATATTAAAAAATTGGTAATAATTTAATGTAAAATTTATTTAAACAAAGACAATCATAAATAGAATGATAAAGGTTATAAAATTCATATGATAATATAAATATTCAAAAAAAGTTGGGTTATTGTACATTTATTAATCTTAAATTCCTTTAGTTTTTAATATATATCTTTAATTTTTTTTTAATTTATTAGCACACAAATGTAACGGGGTCCTTAACCACAATTATAAACTTCTTTAATGAGATTAAAGCTATGGACTTAATTAATTATTTTGAAGAAGAATACACGCACTCTTATCATAACACAGGTCAACAAATTGAGAGTTATAAGCTAACTTCGGAGATCAAACCTGTCATCTTAGCGATTTTCAATTCCGTTTACCGTTTTTTCTAACCAAACTTAGTTAATCTATAAACATTAAAAATTTTGAGATATGTTAAAAAAACAAAAAAGATTCAAATAGAATTTTTTTTTCCATATTTTGTATTTAAATGCTGATGTAAGAGCTTCATATGATGAAAAATTTTATTTCCCATTATTTGATATGATAAATATAAGTTACGAGGGATTTTTATATGAAAAGATTCTTACATTTTTTCTTTTTAGGGTATTCTCGATCTGTCAATTTGGTCAAAAAAGGCCATTTTTACGATATAGACGGATGTAAGGAGCTAAGGCCGGAAGAAATTAAGAAAAACAAAATGTATGTATGAGATATGAGATAAGGCCATTATGGGGAAATACTCTTTTATGTTTTCATAAATTCACGGTTGTGCTATTGATATTTGTTGACTGTAAATTAATATAAGTTATTATAAATATATACTGTAAATTTTATATAACACAAAGTGTAAAAAAATCTAAAAAATGAAAATTTTTTTTTATATTACATAAAAATCTTTAATTGAGACAGATGAAAGCCTTATCGTATTTATATGAGAAGCGACTCTTTATTTTAGATTGATAACAAGAATTCCCCTTATCCCTGCTTGTTGGGCTAAAATTTGTACTGAGAGACTATCAGTCGCGTATCCACCACTTCTCCCGGATCCACTTCCAGTCTCCAGGGATTCAAAAAAAAGGAGTATGCAAAATACCCTTTCAAATCTGTATATTCGTAATTAGCACTAGCACTTGATTGAAACGTTGCCATAAATGATGCTTTAAGGACGTCCGAATGTAAAAATGAATTAAGGATTTGTTGTGGCGGATTATTTTCCGACGTTTTAGTTTTTTGCGTAGCCAGGTGAAGCTTTTAAAACTGATTAATAGGTTGGAAATGGTAAATGGAGCTGAAAAATTTGGCATCATGGTAAATTCCTAAAACCAACATGTGTGACATTTCAGAATCACCTTATATCACAAATATCAAGCTGTATTTTTCTGGTCCTGTTGATCATAAACGTTGACATCTATATTGAAGATTGGGAGTTATAGGGAATGAGAGCTATCCATCTCTACGATCGTTTTCTGCGTTTCAGACATATTCAAAAAAATGACATTCATATTTATTTCATTTTAATAATCCTAACTTATGGAGTAGAGTTATTTATTCATATTACTCCATTGTATACGCCAGCCATACGTTGGATAATTTTTTCCTATTAAGAAGCGGCAAACCTGTTAGGGCTTAGCCTCAAGTATGAAGCAGGCTCCGTAGAGCAAAATGAAATTTAACACGCACCGATGATCTAGGTTAGGCCTAGGCTCTCAGAAAAACGGACGGCTTTAGGATTCGTTGGCGGTCACCCATTTAATTACTAACCCGGCTCAACTTTGCTTAACTTGAGTGTAAATTTTTTTTTATATTAAAATTGCTTGTAACTTATATTTTTTATCTCAAATAATGAGAAATAAAAATCATATACAGAATATTTAGCACCGAAACCTAAACAGGATACAATATATTATAGGTTTTATAAAAATGTTATTTGTAGCTTTAATTTAGGTGTTGTGAATATATAAAAAAAATGAATTTATTTGTTTTTTAACATTTTCAATGTTTATAGCTAAATTATAAAGTTTGATTAAAAAAACCAGTAAACGGGTTTGAAAATCACTAAGATGGCAGGTTTGGTTTATGCAGTTAGCTAATACTCAAAACCATGTGTGAACATAAATATGAATTTAATTACTAAAATCATATAATTCATCAATATTTTCAATACTAAAGTACCTTTTTGAAATAATTTATATCGAGGAATGTTCAAAGCTACGTACATTGTTTCAAAATTAAAAGCTTGCACATATTATAATTTTTTTTAGTATTTTGCAAGGCTTTTTTGAAACAGTAAAGTATTACCTAGTAATATTAAGTAACCATTAACAAAAGCATTAGCTACTCATTATTAAATAGCTATTTTCAGGCCCGATTCTAGCTTTTTCAATTTGGGGGGGGGGGGGGGGGCAGAAATTTTTTTTGCCGACAACTCGACGTCCAAGAGCTAACAAACTTATAGAAAAAATGTTAAATAAATTAAGAAACGCATCACTGTAAAATAAAAATTTAACAAAATTATTAGTAACACATTTTTTGTATTTTTTGTTAAAAAATTTTTTGCTACGTCACTTTAGATAACACTGGACATCAAAAAAAAACAACATAAACAATTTTTCGAAGGTTTTGTAGAGAGTTATCTTGTGATAACGATCCCGGGTTTAGTTTTTTTTCAATGCCTCCAATTTTTTTTTAAACGGCGTCCAAAACTCAGAAAAAAATTCACAAAATTTATTTAACTATTAATCAAATAATCTAATGGCATATTCAAATTCCTAAACATATCTAAAAAGGGTTATAACCTAAAAATATTAGCAATTTACTTTCAAGTCATATAGGATCAAAATATGGATTTTATGACAAAAACCACAAATATTATAAAAATAAAAAAAATTAAATATTATAAAAAAATTTAATCGCCTTACGTTAATAATGAATGTTTCCTTTATCTAAATATAATTTTAAACTTTTGTTACTACCCATAAGTTTTATGATATAGACGCCCGAAATACCCCAAAAATAGAAAAATCTTAACTTTGACACCGAATAACTAAAAATCTGAGGCATTGCCTAAAATTCTATCTTATATTCATAATTAGCACCAAAAACTTGACCAACGATAGTTTTCATAAATGATGCTTAAGATCGTCCAAATTTTGTTGTCCAGTAAATTTATAGCAAAAAATTTATAGCTTGGGATATAAAATTGTATTTGAAATTCCGGTTGGGTGGCAGTACCCTCTGCCTATTAAAAAATGTGTCATGCGGACTGGGTCGGAATATGCTATCTAAGTCCCTTGGAATCAATTAAAATATGGCTATTCGATCACAAACTAATAAATACATTGAAGGTTAAAATATATCTTTATTAAACGCCAATATTGATTAACCAAAACACAAAAGTATTAACTTGTAGAAAATAAAATTATGTGAAAATTGATAAATATAGTACTAACAAACGGAATGAAAATTAGGAGTAAACCGGGACATGTAAGTTGCACTAAGTATTTAAATCTAGGGGCTTTAAAATTCCTTTAAAAATCCACAATATCCTGTGTGGACGTTTTGAAAAGATATTGGAAGTTTTTGCGGGGAATCACTTCAATTGCATTGACAAGTTTTGGCACTACTTAAAAACTACAATTAGACGGACGCTGTTGTTACCAGACATTGCACTTTTTTATTGGGTTCATTTTGCTCCCAAGAGGACAGTTATAAGCGTTAGCAAAGTCTATTGAATTGGATAACGGTCCAATAACCCTATTATAGGCTTTATTACAAACGTATACCTGATTGGGCCAGGACTATGTACCGAAGAGTGAATTTTATTTAGCGCTTCCTCTGGCCTCATGGAACCGCACCAGATCTAAAAATGCAAAACTATAAATGTTTCTGGACATTAATACAGTAACAAGGTGCAACAACGACAAGTAATAATAAGGGCCACATAACTTTAAAGCTGAAAAAATTAATAGCTATGTTTATATAGATTTAAATATAAATTGAATAAAAAATTTTATATATATTTAGAGCAGCTGCACCGAGTGTAAAAAAATATTGTAAAACAATAAATAATAATTTTGTGTAAAAACTCAAATTTTAAAAATTTCAGAATATTTGTAATTTTTAAAATCAAAAAATATGAATAATTTTTGAACGCCATTTGAATGAAACTTTATAAATGCTCTTATAACCCGCCGTTACATGTAAAAAAGTTATACAAATACATGTAGGGCTCGGCTAAAGACAAATACAAAAACTAGCGTTTTTGTTGGTTTTTTGTAGTGCTGTTTGATTTTATTGGTTTGACAAGGCTGTTGTTTTTAACTTAAAGCTCGTTTTTAAATTTTTGTATATTTTTTCTTTATAATTTTTGTTTTTTCAACGATTTTTGTTTAGTTTGTAAATTAAATTTTACCATAGGCTGCTCATTACATTATATTTTATTTCTTTACAAAAAAAAGATAACACAAAGCGGTTATTTTTAAGCATCTATAAATCAGCGTCTAGGCCAAAAACCTTGGTTTTTGATTATTATTTGAATTTTTTATAATAGGGCGTAGCGAAATATACGATGGCAAATACGCTTCAGGTAATATTATTTAAAAAATTTTAATAATGAATCCAATTAAATGTTCATTTAATATTTTTTTGACTATCTTCTAAACATAAAAATAAAATATGTCTAAAATTTAAAATTAACCCATGCTCATTTTAACGACTTAATAACTGACTTTTAGTAGATGTCTAAGTATTTTTTATATCAGGGAAAACATATAAATTCTACTGCCATTTCTTCAATATAAGTCTGCCATGATTAAAAAATGCTAAAACTTAGGAATGAAAATAATAAAAATCAATACAAATCACAGTTAAATAAAGTATTTTAAATTAGTTTATATATTTAAAAAAAAACATCTTTATTTTTCAGACAAATTTTTGTATTTGTTTTTGTCCTGTTGTTTTTGTATTTGTTTTTGTCCTGATGATTTGTCTTTAATTTTTGACACCTGCTTTTGTGTTTGTTTTTGACAAAAACAAAAAGCGCTGAGCCCTAAATACAAGGTTAGGGTGGGTTATGTGATTACTTCATTATCAAACACCAACAAGAAAAGTTTTAGTAAGAATTAATTTATAATTGGTTAAAAAAAATCAGAAGTTAATTTATTTGAATTTTATTAACCGTTAAAATACAAGTTTTTTTAAAAATCCACTATTTTTAATAACTATTATAACAATCCTGAAAATGTAATTTAATTAAACAAATTATTTACAACTCTCTACTAGTTGGCAGTATACAAAGTCGGGAGACCCCAAAGCCCGCCCGTCCGCCCAAAAAACGAGCCGCTTATTTTTAAAAGAGGCTCTAATTTATTTATATCTAAAAAAGGATAATCAAAATTAAAAGGGATTCTAAAGATTTTAAATAAATATTATCGGTAAAAAATCTATTATTAAAAGAATCAATAAATCAATAATATTAAAATAAATACTTTTCAATTTATCACTAGAATATGTGACCCGGCTTCGCCCGGGATATCCCTTTATTAATAAATTTTTTTATCTATTTTTGACAAAGTGGAACAAAGATAATAGCAAATTAGTTAATTTAATGAGATAAGAAAGATGAGATACATAAAATTATAGCAAGCAATTTAAGAATACAGTTGAAAAATAATTTGTCAAAGGAAAAAAATGTTATTATTTGGGTATAAATATTAAAAATATTTTTAAAATGAATAGGATTATATCTAATATTCAAAATTTTAAATAAAATATCTTGAAAACACTCCTGTTTTAATCTTTTATTTAAATTTCTAGTTATATCTTAAAATGAAAATCATACCTATAATATGCAGTAAATGGGCCAAATTTACAATAAAAAGTTTATACTAAAAAACATCAATATCAAACTGAAAAAAATTCTATGAATAATTAAATATAATTTTATTAATATTTATTATATAAAAAGGATAATGTGTAAAATTTTATTTCCAGTACTTTTGCTTTAATGAAGATGAAAGATGGAAATAAAAATTTCAATAATTTATATTATCTGACAATATGTTAAATATACAATAATTTTAAGTGCTATTTATAATGTTTATCACAAATTATTTGCTATATAGCATCAAAAATATTTAATCAAAAAAAAACTAAATGCAGAGATAGCTTTAAATTTAAGATTAACTACTTTATAAAAATACAAAGGTAAGAATGTACCTGGCCAGACTTTGGTGACAATGATTTTAATGTTTCATTCTAAAAAAATAATAGATATGAATTGGTCATTTTTGGACTTTCAAACGTTAATATCCTAAAAACTATAAACGAGCGACAATTTTTATAGAAAATTCGGGATTTTCAGGGCAATATTGACCGAGAAAAATTCTTTTTAACGACTTTGGTCTGGGGTCGTTGTATTAGGTATTAGCCTATAATTTAATATTGGTTGTGTCTATCTAACATACTAAATTTAGAAATCATATGGTATTTGAAATTGTTTATCTAACATACGAAATTTAGAAATCATATGGTATTTGAAATTAAAAATATAAAATATTAAAATATAAAACTATAATTAATATAAAAGATAATATTGCATGTTAAATAAAAAGAATATTTATTACCGTTAATTATATTTCTTGGCTATTATAGTGAAATTTCTTATAATGTACGTTTTATGTACCTTTCGGTACCTGATGCATAACTCGGCTCCTATATACTCTAAGAGGCTGAAATTTGCATCGAATTTCAAATAAACATTCTTAAATAAGCTATTAAAATTTGAAAGTATTTTATAGTCAAAATTTTGAAATAATAGAACTTGAGTAAAAAAACCCAATTTTTTTGGTAAGTTTTAAAATATCGTATCTTAATAATGGAAGTAGCTAGAGGTCTGAAATTTTTCACGTGCATTAATAGGATAATACTTAATATGGAATAAAAATTTCAAAAATATTTTTTAATTATTTTGGGCGTAAAACGTTTTTTTCGTTTTAATTAAGAAATATGCACACCTCGTGGATAAAAACAAAAAATTTGCCATCCCAAACACCTTTTACACAAATTCGTCGATTTTGAACGGTAATCACTAATACTCGAAAATTTCATTTCTAATAATGATAACGGAAGTAGCTAGAGGTCTGAAATTTTTCATGTGCATTAGGGATATACTTGATAGAAAATTTCAAAAATATTTTCCAATTATTTTGGTCGTAAAAGGTTTTTTTTATTTTAATAAAAAAATATGCACACCTCGTAAATAAAAACTAAAAATTGGCATTCCCAGACACATTTTACACAAACGATTTTTTTTTCGTGGATTTTGAACGGTAAACAAAAAACCTCAAAAATTTTATTTTTAATAATATAGATAACGGAAGTAGCTAGAGGTCTGAAATTTTTTACGTGCATTAATAGGGATATACTTAATATAGAGTAAAAATTTCAAAAATATTTTTTAATTATTTTGGTTGTAAAACGTTTTTTTCGTTTTAATAAAAAAACATGCACACCTCGTGGATAAAAACAAAAAATTTGCCATCGACACCTTTTACACAAACGATTTTTTTTTCGTGGATTTTGAACGGTAAACAAAAAACCTCGAAATTTTTTTTTTTAATAATATAGACTAGCCCATAGGGCCCGGCTCCGCCCGGGCAACTTGACATTTTAATTAAACTGATTGGCTGTGTACACGACATTTTAAGTAAACTGATTGGCTGTGTACATGAACAGTCTTAAAAAAAATTAATCAAATAAAATTAAAAAATTTAAATAAAAATTCATGAAAAAATATCAAATATTTAAAAAGCTTTTTTTAAAATATACATAAAAATTAAAAAAAATTTGTCTAAAGAATTAAATTCCAAATTAAATTGAAAATTATTTCAAAGTAATTCATAAAAATTATGAAATAATAAAAAAATTTAAAATTTAAAAAAAAATTTATGAAAAATGAAAAATTTTTTTTAAAAAAATTGAAATTAATCAAATTAAATTGAAAAAATATCAAATATTTAAAAAGTTTTTTTTTAAATATACATATAAATTAAAAAAAATTTGTATAAAAAATTAAATTCCAAATAAAATTAAATCTGACATAATCCAAATATACCAAAAGCTTTAATAACTAATTATTCTAATTACAAATTCAAGTACTAATTCAGACTAAATCTATTTAATTCAATAAATTAAAATAGTAACATATAATTCCCTAAATAGAAACCTATTTGGTAGCAAATATCATCATATCAAAGATCTGAAGTTAAAAGAAAAGAATTATTCCTATATACTTTCCTATGAAAATTAAAGCAAATACAGCCCAAAAAAATCAGTATTAAATCCAAAAACTAACTCTGAATGACTTTCCGACAAATCAAGACTCAAAGATCCTAAAATTTATACTAAATGATTTAAGTTAATTGTTAAAAAACAAAAATCTAAACATACCTTCAAATGTACGGGGTCGACAGTTTGACCGATAAAGTTGTACGGCTTATAAGGGCACAAATCATATATTTAGGCATAATAAGATTAAGCCAATTCCGGGGCTCATCACATGCAGATCTTGCATCTGGGAGTGAATCGTATGAGTATTTCTCCTCCTTATTCCAAGATGAGGAAGTTGCTATGTCAATGGAGGTTTCTGAATTCATAACAGTAAAAACCTATTATTAAATATTATTATATTACTATCAGCCAATATAACCATGGCAGCCTCGCTATTTAAGTTACTTGACATGATCTTCCTATATAAAATTATAAACTAAATAATAATATCTTAGTTCATGTTATAGACATTATCAAATGCATCTTTAATGTCTTTAAATTCCTAAAAAATATCATTAAGTTTACTTGAAATTCCTATATCATCTACTATTTAATTTTCAAACTCGATTTTCCTTTGCTACGCTAGATCTCGGAGACGGTATATAGTTGAGTGGTGTGTTGGGTGGTTTTGTAGGCTAAGTATTGTTATCTGGAATAAGAAAGAAATAATTAACATATGTTTAATATTAAATTCAAAAAAAGAAAAAATAAAATATTTTTTAAATCCATTAATATTATATTGATTTAATATATATTTTTTTAATTATAACTATAAATAAAATTTATATATACATATATTTATTTTTATTTAAAATAATAAAAATTATTATTATTGCTTTTCTATTAATTTATACATATGTCTTATTTTTGAGACAAATATTTGTTTTATAAAAACAATTACAATGAAATATATCAAAATTTTTTATAAATCTTACATAATATTTTGCTTACCCTCTTAATTAAGACAGTTGTCTTAAGGTACAATTATTCAGTAAAATATTATTTTACTAAACAAAAAGGGTCCGGGCCCGGACCACTTTGGTTAATATAATAAATTAATATAAACATTTCAAATAGAATATATATGTATTACAAATAAAATTTAACTTTTACGTATTGCCTGCTTATAGGTGTATTTTTGTATCTGAAAATATATGGCCCAATCTTAGCAAAACAAATAAAGTAGCTATGTCAATCACTTTATACCACGATAAAACTATCATTAAGGAATAGGATAAGACAAATTTTGATTGTTTTGGCGACCTTCTTGTGTGTTAATTTAATTCGTACAGAGCAACATGATTTCCAAGGTTTGGCGCCCTAGGTCTTTCACACCGCTATAGCTGAAGCGCTTCAATTTGCATAAATTTTAAGGACCTAACTTGCTTACATATATTATGGATAAGGACGTTTAAAAAATATTTTTTAACAACTCTTTAAGACCGAAATCCCAAAAGGTACATTTATGTACCTTTCGGTACCGGGCCGCTAACTCGGCTCCTATGGGCTAAAAGAGTCTGAAATTTTGAGAAAAGGTAAAGGACTATACATTATGATTCGATAAAAATTTAAGAAAAATCTGTAGTCAGAATTTTTGTCAAACCAATCCCGAGTGTAAAGTTCAAATTTTAATCCCCTGTTTAACCTTAAATATCTCGGTAACAGAAGTTGATAAAATCTCGAAACTTTCCAAAAACGTAAAAAAATTTCAAAATAAAACCTTACAATTTAAAGCCCTGAGAGAATTTCGTCGTTTAAACAAAAAATAAAACTTCCTAGTGGATAAAAATACAAACTCGACATTCCTAGGCACCTTTTCGACAAACAATTTTTTTTTATCGCTACTGCTCGAAAAAACTTTTTAAAGTCAGGTTTTTCACACCCACCGGAAGTCTCGATCGCTTCCTAACTATCTTTCCGCACACCTTCTCAACCTACCCTACAAAACCACACCTCACACGTCGCTCAACTACAAACCATCTCCGAGATCTAGCGTAGCAAAGAAAAATCGAGTTTGAAAATTGTATAGTAGATTAATATTTAAATCTCAAACTTATGAGTAGAAAATAAATAAAAATTAAAAAATCTTTAGATTTAGTTTTTCTTTTAAGCACGTGCCAAGTGAGTTTTTATTTTCGTAAAATTTTGAAAAAAAAATTTTTTGTTTCAGAAAAATCATTTTATGTACATATACTAAATCTGGCAACTTTTTAAAAATTTGCGTTTTATTTCAAAATAAAATTTTTCAAAATTTTAAAAATTTTACAAAAATAAAAACTCACTTTGCACGTGCCCTTATCTAAAAATAAATTAAAAATATTAAATTTCTAACAAACAATGGTGTATTAAATCAAAAGTTTTAGAAAATCGTTTTGCATTGAAATTGATCATTATTATTTTTAATAAGGGGACGTGCAAAGTGAGTGTTTATTTTTGTAAAATTTTGAAAATTTTAAAAATTTATTTTTTTTTTAAATTTTTTATTTCAGAAAAAGCATTTTATGTGCATATATTAAATTTGGCAACTTTTTAAAAATTTGCGTTTTATTACAATATAAAATTTTTCAAAATTTACAATTTTAGAAAAAATAAAAACTCACTTTGCACGTGCCCTAAATAAAATAATTTTTCAAAAGATAAATACAAAAAAATAAATTGATGAATATAAATATGGTCGAAAATCCCCTACGCTTCGGCCCTGTGACCTGAAGATATGAGAACATTTTTATTTGTAAATATTAAGAGTATTTAATATTTTTATGTAACTTTTTTTTTAAAAACAATGGCGTAGTGACCACACACCGGTGGGGCAACAGCCGGGGTATGGTCCCGCATTCACTTACTTCCTTGATTGCATCATGTTAAAAAAATTTATGAAGGGAAGAAAAAATATCAAAAAAAATCTTTCCCTTCACTTAAAATTTCAAGACAATCTTTTACAACAAGGTGCAATCGGTGGTTATAGCAGTGAATATACGGGACATGGTGTAGCCATTTTGCTTAGATAGGACATTACGTTCACCCCATCTTAGTATTGTGCAATTAGGTTCTTTTGTTCTAGATTATATCCTGACAAAAGATTGTTGACAAGTGAGGAAATTTCTTTGGCATCAGATTTATGAACTGCTTTCATAAATATACAGCTTTCTCTAATATCGTATTTGTCTATACAGAAATAATTTCTGTGTTTAAATCTCTTTAGTGCGTGAGAAGTGTTAATTGAATGAAAACACTTTTTAAAAAATGTAAACAATTTTATAATAATAATTTTTAGATATTTTTTGGGGAATTTGATTTTATGGGAGTGGAAGGGCAAAAAACCTGGCTAATTTTGAATAGGAGTTTTTTTTAATCAATTATCTCAAAAAAACAAAAATTCAGTGAGTGTAGATTAACTAAAAAGTAAAAAATTCATAAAATGTACAAATAAATTTAGACCTGTATAATAATATGCCCATAGGAGCTTATAAACACCAAAATATGGGCAGGAAACAATGCACATTAAATATATCAAAATATTTATTATTACAAAGAATTTACAAAATTAAAGAATTCAAACATAATTATAATCTAAATTTGTTCTAATGTATATCATATGAAGAACAAAATAATTTAAAAATGCATTGTCTTGGGGGATAAATATCAATTTTATCTCTCTTTAATATAGTCGCAATTATGGCCTATTAAACCACCTGTTGCTCTAGAAAAATTAAATTAAAATTTATACCTCAAAACTCAAATGCCAATTTGTTGTCATTTTCAAATTGATCATTAAAATTTGTTTCTTTAGAATCAAAAATGTCAACTTGAATAGCTTTGCTTACCTAAAAAAGTAAAAGTTTAATAAATAAAAATATATAAAGCAATTAATTTACCATTTCTTTTTGATTATTATCGCTTTTGGAAGCATGTAAAAGATTTTTGGTTAAGCTAGATAAATATTCCGTGTG
>JAUIRJ010000064.1:48106-89779 GCA_030555515.1 Acutogordius australiensis | reverse complement strand
TATTAATCTTTAAATTTCAATATAAAAACGAGTCAGGCTTAAATTAGGATTAGAAATTTAAAGGCGGAACTAAATAAATTTTTACCAGGTGGGTCGAGGTTATATCCAGAAAGTGTCTTCAACGCTTATAAAATGATGACCACAAATTGGCAGCGTTACAAAAATCATAAAATGAATGTAAAGATTCAAAGCCTGTTTTTAACTTTATATAAAAATAGGGTTACTTATTATTTTTATATCTCGTTTTTTAGAGCAAAATCCTTTACCTTGAAGCCCAATGTTTGCTTGAATGGAACGAGATTAAGAATTGGAAAATAGCGAGCGATATTATTGATCAGGCCTACGAGTTATTTCCATCAATCTTTGGTTAGTAGCACAACAATTTTTAGAGCCATACCCTGACAAATCATTTTTGGGGAGAAAAAGCACCTAAAATAAAATTTAATTTAGGGGGATCGCACACTTCTCATAAAATTTTCTTACGAACCACCATCAATTTTTTTAACAAAGATAATAAAAAAATTCAATTTGACGCCTAAAAACACTTAAACTTTATTTTTTATTATCATTAAATTTTTGTTAACAAATTTTTTTATATTTAACAAAATAACAAACTCTCAAATTTTTTATTGTTTATAATATTTTAATCAAGGTGTCAACCTAAAAATGAACGCTTTATTAGCCGGTAAAATTGAGGACACTCTAATACGAAACTTCTTATCGCGATCTATTTTCACCGGAGATGTATCAAAACTAATCGGGGCTGTGACAAATCAGTCAGCTGTGCTATTTGAAACGGTACAAATGCGATTATTTATTTGTGGTTATTTAATCAATTTTAAAGATTTCTTTCTAACAACCAAATAAACCTTTAAGCTAGTTTAACTCCAATCACATAATTAATTTTACTTAAAAAGTTTTTTTAATTTAATGCTTAAACAGCTATTGAGGACCGGTTTAAAATAAATTGGCTTACCTGCCATTTTTAAAAAATTCTTTTTTAAAAGTCAAAACTGGTGGCCTAGATATAGCTCATTTATTGATTGGACCGAAACTATTGAAACATTTTTGTTGAAATGTTTTTTTTTTTGGCAAAAATATGGCATTTTAGTTATACAAGATTACTCAAGGTTTGATTAGCTACGAGAGATATGCCATAGCAGCTTGGGCTTGTGACGAAGCAATCAAGCAATTAGAGCAACAAGACCAACAAGAAACACCAGGATTTACTGCTAAGAACGCTATTGAAGAGTTTCAAGTAATCAAAATCGAAATTTGCCTAAAAAGTAATCAGGACTATAAAGCTGTACCACTAATTCAATCCTTCATTGGAGGTATTAACAATATATATTTTCAAAATGTTGAATTTTTAAAATAACGCGCGATTTAGTAAATAGTGTATCGACCATCACAGCACAGCAAATCCTTAATATATTAGCTAATTTAATTTTCGTAGGGTTTAAAAATCCTATTTTTGGTGATTTTAATAAGGGTCACTACAACGTAGAATTACTAATAAATTAAATAATTAAAGAACCAAAATGGCCGGGCATAAAATAAAAAATATGATCGACGGGCTGGAATATTAAAGCACGGTTTTAGTTTATATGTCAACGAATTCCGGATATCAATGAAAACAATTTACTTTCTCATTTCATTATACCTTTCCCCACGTACTGCATTTGGAAATATCGGTGTATTTGATGATCTCGAACCCATCTTATTTATAGACCAGCTTTAGGAATAAGCAAATTTTTCCACGTCTTCACAAAAAAAATCAAAGATAGTATGATTGTCATTAATCTCTAAAAACCTATCAAGACCTCTAAGGCACTTCACGTAAATGTGTAATATAAGCACTTTATTTATTTGTCGCCCATCTGACATGGTGTGAGCGAAACCAAGTGAAGAAGTGTTTTGGCGAAAGGCTATTATTTTGAGCAATTGAACTTGCTCTTTATCAATCATATTTTAAATATTTTTAACAGGTAACTGTAGAACCAATATTCGTAGCCCACCTTTTCTTAAATTTTAATTTGGGCCATATTGCACGGCAAATATAACTTTTTTTAATTTATAAGCGTTTATAAATATTAGGTGTCAAGAACTTAGTATAAATAATGATCGATCCTAAAATATATATTAGTTATTACAAGTCAAATCTTTAAACATAAAAATTTGTTCAATTTGCATTAGCTTCAAATCCTTGCTCCACCACAATTCTGAATAACATCGGTGTCATTGTTTGGAATCAAGCTATAAAACATTTCGAGGTAATTTGCATTATCGCTAAGGGCCGGATTTTCCCGGTATGCTCACATGAAAGTATTCTACATAGCCCTTTTCCCATCAGCCCCATTATAAAATTTTTGACAAGCCTCTATTATTATTATTAGCTAAACTTGCGCGGCGCAAAAGTTCAAACTATAGTATTTTTTGTTAAAAATGGTATAAAATAATTAAAATTCTTTGTCTATGAATCAAAATTTACGTCTTATGAAATTATTAGGGCTATTTAATAACTTTCTTTTTTTTTGTTAAAAAAAGGATAAAAAGTCTAAATTTTACTGTGAGCAAAAATTGTCTTGATTCATTGTAGGTGACAGAATATAAGATTTTATGTTTTGTATAATTTATTAAATGCGTTTGTCTATGTATTTTTTTGTTTTTTCTTATATTCGGTATTTTTCCATAAATTTCAATAACCTGAAATTTTTATAGCTGTGAGTATCTATTTTTAAAAATCCCTCGATATGTCGATTAATAATTGGAAATACCAGGAGAAATTCAAAATTTTGGCGCAAATAAAACGTTTGTTTAACAGTTTAGAAAAGCTTAGGTTAATTAAAATAAATGCATTACACAAAATCTGGTTTTATATTAAATCTTTTTTATAGTTAAAATATTAAATAAAAATAAACGTTTTTTTTTTCAAAACTGTTTTTTTGTTTTTTACCCCTAGTGTTTTTTTGCATTTGTCTGATGGATTTTTATTTTTGACCTTTCATTTTTGTTTGTGTTGCACAATAACAAAATTTTTTGTTTTTACACCATCTTAGCAATTAAACTTAATATGCCCAAAGATATTTTAATTATCGAATAAATCTAGTGTCTCATTTTGCATTTATTTATAAAAGTTTGATGTCGCAAATAAGCGATGTGACCGAATACTAAATTATTTTTTAAATTAACATTTATACATATTGTTTTTTTAAGATCGACTAATTTATAATTAAAAATTATTCAAATAATATATGTTTCAAATGGCAGAGTGGCTGGTATGATAAGGCATTGGAATACTATCAATTAGGATTACGATTAGAGGAACTTAAAGTTTCTAATGGGCAAGAAAAGAGCAAAATTAGTCGAAATATTGCGCAATGCTTCATTGAGATGAAAAATTATACCAAGGTATAATTTATCTGGACTGAACATTATATTAAACACAAAATACTGCAATAATTTAATAACTAGCTTATCTCGCACACATTGAATCCAGTACTTTTTTATTGCGCACTAAGGCGCGCTTAAGTTGTACCCATAATTTTTGTTTTCTTTTGAGAAAAACTCGTGCTTATTTAAGACACCTGATTTTTTTTCGCGGGGATGGCATTTTGCTGCTTATAAAGATATTAAAATATTGTTGTGTGCCTATGATAAAATTTTCAATTCCTATATAACACATGTCGTCAAATTGTACAGATTATTTAATACCCGATTATAATACACTTTTATGTCTGATTTTTAAATCACTCGTTTCTCGCTATAAGGTCAAACAGCTGCTATTTCTATAGTTAAAGTAGCAATGAGCAAACATTATTGGAATTAAAAATTCTGTAATAGTAAGTATATCTTAATTTTTCTTAAAAAAATGTACATAATATGTTAATATTTGGTGCATTTCAAACTAATTTTACCCTATAAATTTTGTTTTAAATATCAAAAAGAAAATTAGTAAAAATTTAATTATTATGACTTATCTTAAGTTTGTCTGGTAAATTTATATCTTTAGTTTAAATAGCTTAATAAATGAAAATAAACTTTTAGAAGGTTTGGCAAATATATTAATGAAATTTAGACGAAAATTTTAAACCCGCTTAATGGATATATATATGAAGCACAACTTTAGATTAAGTTTGTGCTCTTACTATTATATGCGAAAGTTACAATTTGTCGACATGTGTAATAAAGGAAGGAGACCAATTTGAAGGAACTCAAAAAAGTAATTTAGTATTATTCAGCTACAAATTTGACAAAATTAACAATTTTTTTAATGGCGCATTGAGACTTCATTCTTTTTAACAAAAAAATATTGAAAATTCTAATAATCAAAAATTTGAGTTTTTTACAAAAATTATTAACTATTGTCTTTACAATATTTTCTAACACTCGTAGCAGTTACTATAGGTATATTTAGAAATCTTAATAAATTTTTATCTAAATTTGAATAAACATAGCTTATAACTCTTTCAACAATACTTTTAGAAAAATTCTAACCCTTAAAAAATTTCAACATTGAACCAATATTATTTATAGAAAAATCAGCATTTTTAAAAATTTTCTAAATTTGATTTAAATTTGAATGCGCCCACAATAAACAAATTTAAATTAAATGTGAGTGGGGGGGGGGTCTTCTTGTTATATAAGAACCATTTTTTACATTTTTAGCGTTCAATAAAAATGACTAATTTTTGCAATTAAAGTGTTAGCATTAGGTCTTCCTTAGAACATTACTTAATTAATTAAAAACTTAAAAAAAGTTCATAAAGGTACCGCTTTAGCATCTCGGTATTTCTGATGTCATAAAAATATATTTCCCTTAGCTTTGTCTCAATAATTTTTTATATTGATTTAGGCATGGGAAACTATTGACTTAGTAGCCAAAAATTATGAGCAATTCGATTTTCAAGCATACTTTAGAAAAATTCAAGTTGCAAGTGATAACAGTTTTGTACCAATTAATGTAGATGACACTTTGTTAAATAGTAAACTTAGTCTTAAAACGTGCTACGTGGCCTTTAAAATTTGCGTCCATCTGGACCGTCAAACAGAAGCTTCGAATATTTTACAAGCTTTCGTAACAATCAAAGCGTTTAAATTGGACGCCGATGTTGAAAAGGAGTTCAACTTATACCTGTGTGGGATATGTCAATTGGCTTTCGAGGTAATTACACAGGTCAACAAATATCAATGACAGAAAATTTTTATGAAAACATAAAAGAATACTTTCCCATGATGACGCCTTCGGCTCCTTAGCTCCGTCCATATAGGATAATGGCCGTTTTAACAAATTTCGCGACCTTGAGAATACCCTAAAAGAAAAAGATTTTAAAAAAATATTTGTGTTCTACAGGATTTCCTTGTAACTTATATTTATAATCTTAAAATTGAGAAATAAAACTTTTAGTATATCAAGTTCTTCTATCATCTTTTATTAATACATATTTCGCGTCCAAACTTAAAGAAGACACAATATATTATCAATTTTTTATATGAATATTAAGTTTGAATTTAATAGTTTAATTGTTGTAAATATGCCAAAAAAAAAGTTCAATTTATTTTTGTTAAATCTTTTTGTTTTTTTGACATTTTTTCTACAATTTTCAATGTCTATAGCTGACTAACTAAATATGATTAGAAAAAACGGTAAACGGATTTGGAAATCCCTAAAATGGCAGGTTTAATCTCCCCAGTTAGCTCATAACTCTCAAAAATTTGTTGAACTGTGTTATAACACATTTGTGCAATATGCATACCTCTCAAAAGTTCGGATAAGGCTTTTTAATATCCAAAAAACCGAGTTTAAAGCCCTTTTATAAAATTTTTTAAATAATCTATTGCCGGTATCGGTATTTTAGTTGTTCTGATAAGATCAGTCGATTAATTTGTATTAGGGTTTTATATATATTTTAATGACCTTGAGTTTTTGCAAGTTGGCATGTATACCACACACAATATAATTAGGTAGCTTTGAGGAGTACTAAAGTGACCGCCAACCAAAAAAGTTCTCCCATCTCTCCGAGACCTAGGCCTTGTGAATATAAGTCACCGGCATTGGCTATTTATTTAACTCAGCGGGGAGCCACTTGTTGGAGATATAAAAGGGAAACTAACAGTTAAGCCGTCCCCTCTTATAAGGAAAATGTTTGAGGGAAACTTCTTACCACAGATTTTTTTAATTTCCATTATTCTAGATGTGGCGAAGAAATTGTGAAAAAATCATTATTATTTTTGGTTGATCATTGTACCGAAAACATTTGCTTAATCCATGGAATCAAATGTCTATTACGGTAAATGACAAACCTTATTTACAATGTATTCACAATAAACTAACAAAATATATCGAAAAATGCATTTTTAAGAATAAATTGTAGTGACTTAACAGTATTTTTGTCAACTTTCAAAATCTATTCACTTTTTTTTAATCCATTCTTTTTCCATTTTACAAGTCATTTGCACTTTTCACACAAGTAACCCAAAAACATGTAAATAATTTATTTACACCATAATTTGTAATTTTTAAAGCAATTCAATTTAATCTTAATTTAAAATTTTAAAGTTATAAAAAATTGTAAAAATTATATTTGTCTAACAATCGGATCCGTATTTCTTTAAATTTAAATGTTATAAAGACTTTCATCTCTATAAATTAAACTAAATTTATATTTTTTGATTTTTAAAAAAGCGTTCTACACTGGGCTAGACAAACTAAGCAAATTTTTCTTATTGGAAATCACAAAATGAAAAAATAATAAATTGTCTGGCTAAACTAGTTTTTTGGACACGATGATATTTAATATGCAAAACATTAAAAATCATAATTTATGATATACAAATCCAGATATATAATTGAAAATTTATTATTCGCATAATTTTATTAATATGAATAACAATAATTAAATTAAAGTTTTTCAATTGGTGGTAACCTTTGCCAATTTAGCCTAAAAACTAATAAAAAAGAAAAATTAACAATTTACTATAAAATACTTTTTATTTAGATGAATAGAAAATAATTTTATTTAGAAGCTTGGTCCTAAACCATTCTTTATACCACATTTGTGACGATTAAAACTTGCCTGTAAATTAAAAAAATTGAAAATTACATGAAATTGTTAAAATACTAGGATTTATTAACAATTTATTTTAATTATTATAGTCTTGGATTGAAGCAAAAAGCGTGATAGATATATTTTTTTTTTACGACATTAAATAATTTAAATCTAACGGGATATAAAACGGGGAAAATTTATGGGAATGTAAGGTAATATAATTCTTAAGCAGATTATTTTGGTAACTTTCTTGAATGCCCTGGTCATAAAACTTTTTCGACTATCTATCTTAAAAAAATTAAACTACGATTAACATTTTTTATGAGTTTTTATGCAAAATTTAAGATTTGATAAAGATTTTGTCAATAATTAAAAAAAGACTAATCTACATAGGATTTATCTCACTAATGAAGATGGTTCAGAATTACCTGGTACCGATTTTGATAAAATTATCCAATTACTAAACAAAGCTTACGAAATACTTAATCAAGAGCTCATTAATAAGCATCCAATGGAGTGTATTAGCCAAAATAAAATTTCTGAATCTACAAACGATGAGGACAGTCCAATGCCCTTGTTGGATATCGAGTTACAACAAGCTGCTGATTGGTTTTCGGTTATAAGTAAATAAATAAAATATTTTTAAATTTAATATGAATTTAATTTTTATGCTACCACTAAGTAAGCAGAATGGCTGTGTCTTCTACAACTTTTTAAAACTTATAAAAAAAAATTTTTTTAAGAAAAAGTTTACGGCCTATTTTAAAAATGAAATATTGATATAGTTATAACCCATGCCTAACAAAAGGTGTACCTTTAATTTATAAACAAGGCTATTTTTATGTTTCTTTCAAGTTTTAATTTTTTTAATCAAATATTTTTTTTAATGGCCAAAGCCTTGGTACTAAAGCACAGTAAGAAATAATAAAATTCAAAAGTCTATTGCCTATTACATTATCATCATAGATTTTGCTTTAATAAATATGATTGTTTTACCGTTCTAAAAATGTTTGAAGTTTTATTTTTAAAATTTCTTCACAATATATAAACACTGACACATTAGGTCATCTTATTTTATTACATTTACAATCAAATATGTTAATAAGAGACGCACACTTCTACATTAAAATTTTTTTTTATATAATCTCATTCGTTCCAATAAAGGGGTTGGATCAGCACCCTGTCGGGCAGAGTTTAAGGGATTTGATAAAGGGTTTGTAAAAATGCAACATGTTTTATTTATAGGTTACAATTTGGCTATCGACTACCTTGACAAGGATATCACAATTAATATATTTGAAATTTGCGTTCGAGTATGTGTTATTATAAAATTTTTATTTCAAAGGTTTAATAGGATACTCCTTAAATTTATTACAGGCCCAATTCTAGCTTTTCCATTTTGGGGGAGGGGGCAAAAAAACTTGTGGGAGGCAGAAAAAAATGTTTAAAATTTTTTAACAAATTAATAGTAATTTATTATATTCATAAAATAAAAAAAATACGTTTTTAATTTGGATATGTGAATTAAAATAAATTGTTTTCACTAATATCAAGGGCTTAAAAAGATATGAGATTTGGAAATTAATTTTGAGTATTTTATCATTTGGTATCAATGCGCATCTAAATTAAAAATATGATATATATGAATAATAAAATTGAATTATATAAACTTTGGATTTCAGAAAATGAATAGTAAAATAAGATTTGATTATCATGTAACAAACTGTATAGTATAATAATTTGGAAGAATATTTATATAAAAACACTGGTTTTATATAACTAGTAATTAATATTAGGGTAAAAAATTTAATAAAACATGAACATAAACATTATGCGCATAAAAAAAATTGCAACCATGTCTTAAAATAGTAAATAATTAGCTGATTATGAGCAGTGGTGTTTTTTATTAATTTAACAATTTTATGCTAGAGGTTGTTTTGATTAAATTACAAAATTCATTTAAAGAACGCCCCAGTTAATGATTTTTCATGTCCTTGAAGAACCAAATCACCTTTACGCAGGTCACTACTTAACAACTAGATGTTATTATCCTTCTAAAGAAGAAAATGTGGCCTCTCACAATTCGACGTTGAAGAGCCAATTAACAAATTTATAGGAAAAAATGTTAATTAGATTAGGAAACGCATCTTTGTAATCATATAAAAATTTAACAAAATCAATAGTAACACATTTGTAATTATTAAGTTTCTTTAAAAGATTTTTATATGTCAATTTTTAGAAAATGAATTTTTATCAATATTACTTAATTTTAAAAGAGGCTCTAATTTATATATATCTAAAACAAAGGTTAATCTAATTTATAAAGGAAATCTAAAGATTTTAAATTATTATTATCGGTAAAATCTATTAAAATATAAATAAATCTATAATATTAAAATAAATACTTTTTACTTCATCATTAATATTTAAAATATTTTCAAACTTATGAGTAGAAAATAAATAAAAATCAGTAAAATCTTTAGGTTTAGTTTTCTTTTATTCTTAGATAAATTATTGTCATTTAAAAAGTATTAATATCAAAACAATTTTTTGAATAAATCTTCATGTATTTTAATTTCTAAATTTTTTAATTTCTAACAAACAATAGTTTATTAAATCAGAAGTTTTAGAAATATAAATCGTTTTGCATTGAAATTGATCTATAATTATTTTTAATAAATAAAATAATTTTACAAATGATAAACACAAATAAATGAATTGATGGTTTTAAATATGATCAAAAACCCTGACGCTTCAGCTTTGTGACCTAAAGATATAAAAGGTTTTTATTTTTAATTTTAAAAGAGTATTAAATATTTTTGTGTAATTTAAAAAAAACAATGGGCAGGTAGTGACCACACCACCAATGGGGCAACATTCTGGGGTGTGGTCCCGCATTCACTAACTACCTTGATTGCATGATGTTGAAAAATTTATGAAGGGAAGAAAAATTATCAAAAAAATCTCTCCCTTCACTTAAAATTTCAAGACAAATACAACAAGATGCACAGTGAATATACGGGACATGGTGTCCAGCTATTTTGCTTAGAATTACTTGAACACCACCTTTTCCCTGGGCATTACTGTCGCCCCATCGTAGCATTGTGCGATCAGGTTCTTTAGGTTCTAGATTATATTTTAACAAAAGATTGATGACAAGTGAGAAAATTTTGTAGGCATCAGATTTATGAATTGCTTTCACAAATATAAAGCTTTCTGAAAAATCAAATTTTTTTTTATATATTTCTGTGTTAGTTTGATCTCTTGCGGATGAGAAGTATTAATGAATAAAAACACTTTTAAAAGTAAATATTTTTAAGATAATATTTTTTTTTAGATATTTTTGACGGAGCAAATTTAATTATATTATGTGGAAGAAATAAAAATACTATTTATTTTTTTGGGGGGGGGGGGGGGGGGGGGGAAAACATAAAATTAATATGTATTTTTTTGGGGAAGGGGGGGGGGAAATTCAATATTTTTTTTTTGGGGGGGGGGGGGGGGGGGCAATCAAAAACTGGGGGGGGGGGACTGCCCCCCTCAAAGGGGTCTAGAATCGTGCCTGATTTATTATCTTATCAAACTTAAAAAAATGTACTCATTTATCTGAAATCAATATAGCAATCAATACAGATTTGTATTTATATAGAAACATCATAAAGGCTCATTTAATATTTTTACTTTTGATATTTATATAGTTATGAATACTTTATCATTTATGTGGCACCAGTTTCAGCAACTCGTAAACGCAGAGTCTAGTAGACGAGCTGTTTTTAGAAAGAAAGGTGAAATCTCTTTTGTATTCCGGCATATCTAACAAAAAGCTATACGATCAAATCAAATTTACCAACCATGGTCCCCAAACCTACTTCAAAAATTCAGGTTTGCTCAATTTATCCTGCGAGGTAGATGAACAATATTTAATGCCTGCCCTTAAAGATGTCTGTGCTGTGAAAGATATACTTTTGAACATAAATTCAAAAGATCTCGGAATTATAGGTGAAACCATTTTTGTATTTTCCAATGAGGTCAAGGCTTTAAATTGCTGTCAAAAAAATTGCAATGCCAATATTAATTCCTTAAGTCAAATTTCTGAAAGCTAGAATTACATTAAAATTAACTGACAAACATTAGAGTGGTCTTTTACCTTCCTTCTTTTTTCCTTTTAATCTCAATCTTTTTTCATTGGCATTTTTTCTTCAAATTTTTGCATCTTATAAAAAGGAAGGTTTTACTTAAGACAGAGAAATAAAAATAATATTGTATTATTCTTAGGGTAATTAAACAATGTCAAAAGCTATACTATAAATAGGGCCGTAACGAGAAATTTTGTTTGCGTGTTTAATTTTATAGAAATTCTGATTTAAAATGTTTTTGCGATACTCATAATATTTCATAAAAAAAAACATGTTTTATAAGGTTAACTAACCTACTTTAAAAACAATTTTTAACCTCTTATTGGGGGGGGGGGTTAAATGTTTTTTATATAAATTTTATTTCAGAAAATGTTTTTTTTAAATTTTATCTCAGAAAAACTATATTTATTGCTAATTGAAATGGCCCCTTTTAAATTGCGTTTTATTATAAAAAAACTTTGCAATTGTGTAATTAAAAAGAACAACTTGGCTCCCTTACAAAAAACAAAAACGCACTTTTAGGTAGCCTTAATCTCAATTTTAAATTATTAAAATGACCATCATAAGCATTTATACAGGGCAAAAAATAATATGTAATAGGCTGCAGCCATACATATTTACATAAATTTGATATTAAACAATGTCAAACGAATGTCACTTGCATAATATTTAAATATAATCAGGAAATTAATGACCTCTATTGGGTAAAAGATATTACAACATGCGTATTAAATTTTTAAAAAATATAACAATTATTATGATGTTATAAACATTACATTGAGGAAAAAATCCTTTTGACAGTGCTTGAAGTAAACCACTTATACCTTAACAACTCTGTTTTGTCATAGGCCATGTCCTATATAATTTTATAAAATTTGTAAAATTTTTAAATTTGTTTGCTGGGACAATCAAATTTTGCTTATTTAATTGCAAAAAGAGAAATCACAATTCCTTAGCAAGCATAGTTAAAGATTGTTAAATTTTTTATTTAATAATTAGAAATTTATATTGTTATAATAGTAAGTTATTTTTACAAGCAATCGCTTCACCAATTTACGTTAATACCAAAAAGGAATTTGCAATTTCTATTTTTGTAATTTGTTCAAGGATATTCAGCATCAATTAAAAATCGGTATTTTTGTTAAAACGGTCAATTCTAATTATCAAAAAAAATACAAATTGGAGCCATATAAGCGTTTTGTATATTTAATAACATAGCCATATGTCTTTACCTACAGACTTAATTTGTTACCAATTTTATAATGCTTAGTTGTGCAAGTTGTAATAAAGTTAAGGCAAAAATGGCTTTTGTTTTAATGGCCGGAAAATTTTCTGCTTCCAATTAAAGGGTGGGTCTGAAAAGCAAAACTCCAAAAATGCAAAATCCAAAAAAGCAAAATCCTAAAACGCAAAAAACTTCGGAAGTAATTAATCATTTTAAAAAAAAATGGGCGGAGATTTTAATGTTTACATTATTATGGAATTTGTCGGTATTTTGATTGTTTCTATGATCTTTTAATTTTTAAGGGATTTTTGCTTTTTAGGATTTTGCGTTTCCGGCCGAATTCAGTAATTTTTCAGACAAAATTTTTTTTTCTGATTTTAATTTTAATTGATTTATATGGTGTCCCTATGGTGTTTTAAAGGTTAAATTTCGCCGCTTTTCGGGGATTTTGCGTTTTTTGGCCGAATTCAGTAATTTTTCAGACAAATTTTTTTTTCTGATTTTAATTGATTTATATGGTGTCCCTATGGTGTTTTAAGGTAAAATTTTGCCGCTTTTCGGGGATTTTGCGTTTTTGGCAATGAATTCAGTAATTTTTCAGACAAAATTTTTTTTCTGATTTTCATTTTTAATTGATTTATATGGTGTCCCTATGAAGTTTTTAAGATAAAATTTCGCCACTTTTGGGATTTTGCGTTTTTTGGCTGAATTTAGTAATTTTTCAGACAAATTTTTTTTCTGATTTTGATTTTAATTGATTTAAATGGTGTCCCTATGATGTTTTAAGGTAAAAATTTCGCCGCTTTTCGGGGATTTTGCGTTTTTGGCCGAATTCAGTAATTTTTCAGACAAATTTTTTTTCTGATTTTGATTTTAATTTATTTATATGGTGTTTCTATGAAGTTTTAAGGTAAAATTTGGCCGCTTTTCGGGGATTTTGCGTTTTTTGGTCTAATTTAGTAATTTTTCAGACAAAACTAAAAATGTTGACCTGCATATTAGTTCTCTTTCTAAACTAATTGTCGTATAAAATCTTAGTGTTGCTATTTTCCTAGTAATTTTTAGATATAAAGTAAAAAGCAACATATATCCTATGTTCAGGAGGTACAAATTGGGCTTTATTTCATGTGTTGTCTCGTATTAGATATAGATTACAACTTAAATGTTATTTTCTGTCATTCCAAAGCTGATTCTTTTATTGCCACCATGTTAATCAATTTAAATTAAAATCTAAAAAAAACTATCTGAAAAATTACTGAATTCGGCCAAAAAACTCAAAATCTCCGAAAAGCGGCGAAATTTTACCTTAAAATCATAAGGACACCATATAAATCAATTAAAATCAAAATCAGAAAAAATTTTGTCTGAAAAATTACTGAATTCGGCCAAAAACCCAAAAAATTCTAAAAGCGGCGAAATTTTACCTTATAACTTCATAGAAACACCATATAAATTAAAAATCAAAATCAGAAAAAAAATTTGTCTGAAAAATTACTGAATTCGGCCAAAAAACTCAAAATCCCCGAAAAGCGGCGAAATTTTACCTTAAAATCATAAGGACACCATATAAATCAGAAAATCAAAATCAGAAAAAAAAAATTTTGTCTGAAAAATTACTGAATTCGGCCAAAAAACGCAAAATCCCCGAAAAGCGGCAAAATTTTACCTTAAAACACCATAGGGACACCATATAAATCAATTAAAAATCAAAATCAGAAAAAATTTTGTCTGAAAAATTACTGAATTCGGCCAAAAACGCAAATCCCCGAAAAAGTGGCGAAATTTACCTTAAAACATCATAGGGACACCATATAAATCAATTAAAAATCAAAATCAGAAAAAAATTTGTCTGAAAAATTACTGAATTCGGCCAAAAACGCAAAATCCCCGAAAAGCGGCGAAATTTTTGCTTAAAAACACCATAGGGACACCATATAAATCAATTAAAATCAAAATCAGAAAAAAAAATTTTGTCTGAAAATTACTGAATTCGGCCAAAAAACGCAAAATCCCCGTAAGCGGCGAAATTTTACCCAAAACACATAGGGACACCATAAATCAATTAAAATCAAAAATCAGAAAAAAATTTTGTCTGAAAAATTACTGAATTCTGCCAAAAAACTCAAAATTCCCGAAAAGCGGCGAGATTTTACCTTAAAACTTCATAGGGACACCATATAAATCAATTAAAATCAAAATCAGAAAAAAATTTTGTCTGAAAAATTACTGAATTCGGCCAAAAAACGCAAAATCCCGGAAAGCGGCGAAATTTTACCTTAAAACATCATAGGGACACCATATAAATCAATTAAAATCAAAATCAGAAAAAAAAATTTTGTCTGAAAAATTACTGAATTCGGCCAAAAAACGCAAAATCCCCGAAAAGCGGCGAAATTTTACCTTAAAACTTCATAGGGACACCATATAAATCAATTAAAATCAAAATCAGAAAAAAAAATTTTGTCTGAAAAAATTACTGAATTCGGCCAAAAACGCAAAATCCCCGTAAAGCGGCGAAATTTTACCTTAAAACATCATAGGGACACCATATAAATCAATTAAAATCAAAATCAGAGAAAAAAATTTTGTTTGAAAAATTACTGAATTCGGCCAAAAAACGCAAAATCCCCGTAAAGCGGCGAAATTTTACCTAACACCATAGGGACACCATATAAATCAATTAAAATCAAAATCAGAAAAAAAAATTTTGTCTGAAAAATTACTGAATTCGGCCAAAAAACGCAAAATCCCCGAAAAGCGGCGAAATTTTACCTTAAAACTTCATAGGGACACCATATAAATCAATTAAAATCAAAATCAGAAAAAAATTTTGTCTGAAAAATTACTTAATTCGGCCAAAAAACGCAAAATCCCCGTAAAGCGGCGAAATTTACCTTAAAACATCATAGGGACACCATATAAATCAATTAAAATCAAAATCAGAAAAAAAAAATTTTGTCTGAAAAATTACTGAATTCGGCCAAAAAACGCAAAATCCCCGAAAAGCGGCGAATTTTACCTTAAAACACCATAGGGACACCATATAAATCAATTAAAATCAAAATCAGAAAAAAAAACTTTTGTCTGAAAAATTACTGAATTCGGCCAAAAAACGCAAAATCCCCGAAAAGCGGCGAAATTTTACCTTAAAACACCATAGGGACACCATATAAATCAATTAAAATCAAAATCAGAAAAAAAAATTTTGTCTGAAAAATTACTGAATTCGGCCAAAAAACGCAAAATCCCCGAAAAGTGGCGAAATTTTACCTTAAAACATCATAGGGACACCATATAAATCAATTAAAATCAAAATCAGAAAAAAACTTTTGTCTGAAAAATTACTGAATTCGGCCAAAAAACGCAAAATCCCCGAAAAGCGGCGAAATTTTACCTTAAAACTTCATAGGGACACCATATAAATCAATTAAAATCAAAATCAGAAAAAAAAAATTTTGTCTGAAAAATTACTGAATTCGGCCAAAAAACGCAAAATCCCCGTAAAGCGGCGAAATTTTACCTAACACCATAGGGACACCATATAAATCAATTAAAATCAAAATCAGAAAAAAAATTTTGTCTGAAAAATTACTGAATTCGGCCAAAAACGCAAAATCCCCGAAAAGCGGCGAAATTTACCTTAAAACTTCATAGGGACACCATATAAATCAATTAAAATCAAAATCAGAAAAAACTTTTGTCTGAAAAATTACTGAATTCTGCCAAAAAATGCAAAATCCCCGAAAAGCGGCGAAATTTTACCTTAAAACTTCATAGGGACACCATATAAATCAATTAAAATCAAAATCAGAAAAAAAAATTTTGTCTGAAAAAATTACTGAATTCGGCCAAAAAACGCAAAATCCCGAAAAGCGGCGAAATTTTACCCTAAAACTTCATAGGGACACCATATAAATCAATTAAAATCAAAATCAGAAAAAAATTTTGTCTGAAAATTACTGAATTTCGGCCAAAAAAACGCAAAATCCCCGAAAAGCGGCGAAATTTTACCTTAAAACTTCATAGGGACACCATATAAATCAATTAAAATCAAAATCAGAAAAAAAAATTTTGTCTGAAAAATTACTGAATTCGGCCAAAAAATGCAAAAAATCCCCGAAAAGCGGCGGAATTTACCTTAAAACTTCATAGGGACACCATATAAATCAATTAAAATCAAAATCAGAAAAAAAACTTTTGTCTGAAAAATTACTGAATTCGGCCAAAAAATGCAAAAATCCCCGAAAAGCGGCGGAATTTTACCTTAAAACTTCATAGGGACACCATATAAATCAATTAAAATCAAAATCAGAGAAAAAAAATTTTGTCTGAAAAAATCACTGAATTCGGCCGAAAAACGCAAAATCCTAAAAAAAAGCAAAATCCCTTAAAAATTACTTAAAGATCAAAGAAACAATCAAAATACCGACAAATTCCATAATAATGTAAACAATAAAATCTACGTTAATTTTTTATGATTTATTACTTCCGGTTTTTGCGTTTTAGGATTTTGCTTTTTGGGATTTTGCATTTTAGGATTTTGCTTTACAGACCCACCCCCAATTAAATCCTCAAAACCCAGAACGGTTAAGTGTGGTCGTTCAAAGGTAGTGGTATTGCAAATTTTGCATGCAATTTTGTTTTCATTATTTTTAATGGCAAAATTCCAAACATTAGCAGCAGTCTATTTTTAAATTTAGATAAAACACATTAAAATCATTAATACAAATAATACGGGTTCATATTTAAAAAGAATGTTTATTGCCAGAACTTAAATTTAACAAAGGGACAAACTATATATCATTAAAAAATTAAATTAGAGTTTATGCAATATATTTATGAACTTGATGACATTTATCTACGACTGTTTCTATCTAAAATTATTGTCTTCGAAAAAACCTTTTTATATATCCATGCATTTATAGTATATTAATCCGTCCTTATTTTTATGAATATGATTAAAATGTGCAAGCATTATAAAAAATTAATTAAGGTAAAGCTAGATATATAGCGCTATATTTTTATTAAATTCTACTTAAGCATTGAAACAGTTGTTCCCGAAACTCTTTCAAAAGTGCACCAATACCAAAAATAAGCAAGAAGTCCCAACTCATTTTTTCCTGAACAATATTTATTTAATGGCTTACAATAATATTTAAAAAATGAATGCAAATGCAATTATGGGGTTTACTTCGTATAACATTAGAGGGAGAGGAAGGTCTAATTATAACAAATAATTATCCAACATATGCTCCTATGCCTTCAGATATTTTATTTATCAAGCTTAATACATCTAAGATTTAAAATTTACTGAATTAAAGTAAAACTTGTGTTCATTAAGATAATTTAACTTATTATATTATTATTGTATATACGTGTTTATTTCTGTATTACTTGTTATTAGAGTATAATACCCCTAATTTAGAACGCATGACATAATATTTTAATGTATAAAATAATAAATAATGCAAAAATCAACATTTTATTTATATTGTGTAAAATTTATAAACTTTTGATTTTTCTACATTATCTCCACTATTTAAACATAATTAACTTTAATCAAATAAGTTTTCATTGCACAAATTAGATGTTTTATGATTAAAATAAAATAAACAGTTTTTGTAAGCGATTTTTATTTTTGCCAAACTGTTGTTTATGTTATTGTATTTTGCACTACGGTTTCGCCGCCCTTAATAGACGCGTCCATTATTTTTAATTTTATGAAATAAAAATTATAGACGTGGCCTTTTGAAGAAGTTTTTATAATATTTTATATTTATACTTGCCCATATTTTTCCCAAGATCTCACGTTAAAGTCATCTTGACTAATTAAATTTTGTATATTTTTAGATGAGGAGTTAAATCAAATACTCTTTAAAAGCCTTATGTTAGAACTCGAACTTAATTTGGAAAAGGGAAATCCTAAAAGTTCTGAAATTTATAACCAAATTTTTGAATATTTGGAGAGTAAACGCGTCACATTGGAACCTGGTGATTGGGATGAGCTATTTGGTAAATTAGTTTGCATATTTAAATAAGCTTAACTGCATGTGTCAGCGCCCAAACGCAATATTCCGCCGGCGGAATATTGTCTGGACTTGACCTCAACGATCAAAGCTTATATTCCGCCGGCGGAATATAAATTGGCATATAGTCAACGACCAAAACGCATTTTCGCCGGCGGAATATTGTCTGGACTTGAGCTCAACGTCCAAAGCTTATATTCCGCCGAAAATTTTTTGCAAAATTTAAGGGACAAACAGTGAACTTTATGTGATTAATTTTGAAATATTGAATATTAGACGTTTTTAATTTTTTATGCTTAGAATATGAAATGTTTAATGAATATAGGTCATGTTGAATTTAAAATTAGGGTTAAGGGCTAGAATGGTGCTAAAAACTTAAAGATTTAAAAATTCATATTTGAACCGGTGTATTTAGAAGCGCTTTAACTGCACATTTGATATTGCTTAGATTTTTTAGATATCCTCAGAAGTGCGTTAATGTTATAAAAACAGCGCAATTTTTTTGTTTTTAAAATTAAGTGAAAGACTCTAAAAAAGCCGAGTTTCATGTACCTGTGACTTTAAATGCACGAATCCTAACTCGCAATATAGATTCAAATGTAAACAGGTATTTAAAAAACATACTAAGGTGCCTTAAAACGAGTAGGTAATATTGAGAGCACGCAAAAGACTCCTAAAATAGTGCAAAAAATGAATTAGGACTGCGCACAGGTGTCGAACTTTTAGGAGCACCAAAATGTAAAAAATTTACATATTTTAAGATTTATATAAGCCTTATTTACCCCTTTGTTAATATTAGGGCATTCGCTGCCTAGCTGGCCCTTTAAAATGCGATATTAACTGGAAGGTTTATAAGTTAAATATCTCCGATTTTAGTCCAGTTAACGAACCGGCTTTAGATCTTCCTTAAAACTTTTTAATTTCAATATTCCTATTTTGAACCAATTAAGAATTAAAACATTTTAAAGGAATAAAGAAATACGGTTAAATTATTATAAGCTCAATATTATTTCAAGTTCAAAGTTTACCTAATATGTATATTTTGACAATCTTTTTGGATTCCCAGCCAATATTTAAAAAGACGCGAACTCACATACCTAAAAACTTTTGGTTATTAAAAGGGAACCAATGAAGGCTCAAAAGCACGGAATTTGAATTTAACCCCAATTATTTTGTAAAGAATTGAGGTATCTTAAACTTGAGAGAAACCTCTAACGTGCAAAATATAAATTACATTAAAATTTTCAAACGCCCAACGATATTAAATTGACGCTGAGTATTTATAAAGGCGCGCATTTAGAACCAAAATTTGTTTTTTCAAATTTAAAGGCTACCAACTCGGTAAAAGCAATAAATCATCACAATATAGGCAGATGTTGCCGCCAAAAAATATAAACCTTCCATAAATTCCAATATCGCATTTTTAAGGGCCAGCTAGGCAGGGAATGCCCTAATATTAACAAAGGGTTAAATAAGGCTTATCTTAATCTTAAAAGTTGTAAATTTTTTATTATTTTGGTGCTTCTGAAAGTTCGACACCTGTGCGCAGTCCTAATTCATTTTTTTGCACTATTTTAGGAGTCTCTTGCGTGCTCTCAATATCACCTATTGTTTTAGGGCACCTTAGTATGTTTTCTGCTTACATTTGAATCTTTATTGCGAGTTAGGATTCTTGGTCCATATAAAGTCACAGGTACATTACCGAAATACCTCGGCGTTTTTTAGAGTCTTTCGCTTAATTTTAAAAACAAAAAAACTGCGCGGTTTTTTTTTAAATTAGCGCATTTCTGAGGGTATTTAAAAAATCTAAGCGCTTTCAAATGTGCAGTTATAGCGCTTCTAAATACACCGGTCTAAATATGAATCTTTAAATCTAAAAGTTTTTAGCACTATTCTAGCCCTTAACCGTTTAAATTCAACATAACCTCTATTCATTAAACATTTCATATTCTAAGCATAAAAAATCAAAAACGTCTAATAATCAATATTTCAAAATTAATCACATAAAGTTCACCGTTTGTCCCTTAAATTTTGCAAAAAATTTCCGGCGGAATATAAGCTTTGGACGTTGAGCTCAAGTCCAGACAATATTCCGCCGTCGAAAATGCGTTTTGGTCGTTGACTATGCGCCAATTTATATTCCGCCGGCGGAATATAAGCTTTTTGACGCTGAGGTTAAGTCCAAACAATATTCCGCCGGCGGAATATTGCGTTTGGACGCTGACACATGCATCCTTTTAACTTTTATTTTAGATGTATTATACCGCTACCGTAACCATGCATACACCACTTTCGTACAATGTTTTAATAGAATCATAGATGGGGCAAAATCGGAATTATCTCAACCCGATAACTGTGAAAGATATATGTCAGTTTTTGTAACATCGACACATTTTTTAATATATAATCAGATAAAGACTACTGTCATTTAATTTGTAGTTTTTGTACCGTTTTTCTTGTCAAAGATTGTAACTGGAAATTTAAAAATGAAATATTTTAAAACTTAACAGCTATTCTGTTAATTTAAAAGGTAGTATAATCTCGTTGTTTAACCCTATAAAGAATAATGCCATTAAGAAGCTGGGTAAAAAATGTGACTTAATGTGGGTGAAGAAGCTTTTTAACCATATTTTAAATTTCATTATTTCAAATAAAAAAAGTTATAATTGATTTATATAAATTTTAATCGGCCCTTCTTGACGCTAAATGGAGAAAAAATATAAGGCCACATTGTAGAATCTTTCTGCAGTTTAACTAACTTCATCTAACCTCGAAAATTTTTTTGTAGATCTGCGTATTATACTTATATATATGGTATAGGTGTTCTAATATCTACATGTATATTTTTGTTACCATTATAGATTTCTAATTCTTGAAAAAAGGATGGGGTGGAGAACTTATTAAATAAGGGTCATAAATATAAAAGCGATACTAATTATTTATATTTGTCAAACGTTAAATAACAAGGCTTTAATTCATAATTTTTTATACATTTTGATAGAAATGCGTTTGTGAATGCCATTGATTGCGAGTACGGACGACTTAGCAATGACACTTATGATTTAGAAACTAAAACTTCACGCTTATATGAATTGTACAATCAATTGATAGAAGGGCTTACTACACCTTTTATGCCTGACACTGGGACTGCTACAGGATTTGAGTTAAAGACGGGTAAAAAGATTAGTGATCTTCTTCATTGGTTGATAGCGAAAGCGTGGAACCTGGTAAGCCAAATTATAAATATTTACCCTATTAATAATTTTATTAATTAAATATTGCTTTTTATAAATTATATTAAATAGATATTATAGCTTACGTATAGGAGCTGTGATAGGTAAACCTATGAATATAAAACCGAAGATTAAAAGAAAATATGTTTAAATAAAAAATGTTTTCTATTATATATTATAAAAATTGAGCTAATGTCGCATTTAAATTCAAAAAATTTATCGTAATCAAGTACAAAGAATTGCACCAATTTATTTACGAATTTAAATTAGATCGGCTTTTCCTAAGTTGTGATTAGTTGGCCTTGATTAATATGAGCGGGTCAACCCTAGGCAGTACCAATTAGTGCTGGGAAAACAATGAGCCAAAAAACTTTGGCTCATTTTTTTCCCCCAAAACATAAAGAAGAAGAAAGGGGGGCTACAAATAAAGGGCCAAAATAAAAATCAAAAAAAGCTCTTACTAAGAAAAGGGGCAAAAAAAACCCACAAAAAGTGGCCCTTAAAAAGAGCCCCAAAAAACCCATTTTATGTTTTCCTTATAATAACTTCGAAATTTTTTGATTTTATTTATAATAATGATGGGTGGGTTATTTTTTCTCAAAGCTTAGTTTTTTGTGATGAAAAAGGGCTTTTTTTAAACATGCCCTTTTCTTTAGAAAAGAGGCTTTTTTTGCCATACCAATGCGTTTGTGGGCATTTGGGGAAAAAAAACTCAAATTGTTAAAAAAAAGCCCATTTAGTTTTTTTCCCAGCCCTGGTACCAACTATCCTTTTTTTAAAATGACTTAAAAACTAATTCGCCGGAGTGCATTAAATCTCATAAACGGGGGACGATATATAAAGTTGCTGGAGTTTAAAGAGGCATAGACTTGAAACAACCCTTGTTTGGAGGAACCTCTAACATTTGGTTTTAAAAGGATCTTTCAATATTGAAGCAGTTTTTTTGGCAAGGAGGTTAAGATTTTTGCTCGTTTAATTTCTTTTTTTTCCAAAATGCAAAGATTAGATATTATGGATTTCATTAATCAATAAGGTTTGGAAATCTTTTTACCACTACTAAACTTTGGTTACTCTTATTTTTCATTCAATTTAACTTTTCACTTACATTATTTAGGTATCTCCTATGCACAAGATTCGAACGATGATTTTTTAAGTCATGATTTGTCTGAAATGAGACGAGAACAATCAAAAAATGTTCTGCGGACTATGAGTTTATCTTGGTGTCAACTAGCTTACGAATTTTGTTGTAAGTTTGAAAATCAATTATTGTCACATCATAAACCTACAAGTTGTGATGCAAATATTAAGAAAACGAATCAAAATATGACTATCAAACCATTTTACCCGACCAAAAACGAAAGTGAAAATGGTAATGAGATATTGTCCTCATTTGATATTGATATAGAAGATGCAACCATCATAACCAAGCTTGAACCTACGAAAAAGATTGTTCGATTTAAATTTGAAAATCTAGGGAATTGTACATTTTCGTTGAAAGGTCACATGGAAAATGGAATTAAAACGTTGCGTCAACATTTTATGCTTTAGTTATTGGAGGATATAAATAATGATGTTTATTAAATTTAAAATAAATCACAAATGGCATGTAGAAAATATTTAGGAAATGATGAATACCACAAACCAACAGCCCCGCCCTCTTGTGCCATATTTTTTAGCCTAGTCTATTAGCTACCTTATAACAAGCCCCCAAATGAATCGGCCATTTTAATATTTTATGGCCTGGGAAACTCGAAAACTGTTTTGCAAATCATTTCGTCTATATCTAAAGATTGTTCGATGTTGTTTAGGTAAGCGATTATAGGCAATGGCCTGTTGCCCTAAGGCATTAATCGATAACCGAGCTTAAAAGATAAAGGGACCCTTATATTTTTCCTATGCCAAAAATTTAAGTAAATACCTAAATATATTTTAATAAAAGTTTCTGTTTACTTTTATTTATACAGGATTATTTCAATCATTTTGTCATTTTTGTCAAATCGCAGTCCTTCAATTTACATATGAAATGGTGTAAAAATAATTAGTTTATAAACACCACCAGGTACTTAATATTCATTTACAACATAATTCTTTAAAAAATTCCCAGTTTGTTTACAAAATGCGACCTATAAGTTAATACCTTTGAGCAAGACCATTGTCCTGAATATCAGGGCTCTACATTTATATTAGCCAAACAGCCGCCCCCCCCCCCCCCACTCCTCCCCCCTATAAAACAAATATGAATTGAATTTTAAATTAACCTACCAAGATATAATTACTTCTGTCGAATATCCATTGAATTTCTATCAAAAAAATTTGGTAAAAGATCTATACCATTAATAACAATCAAAAATACGTTAGATGGAATTTCATTACAATTAATTTGAGAAATTAAGTTGATTGTCAAATTCCACAACACCATAATATAATGATCAGTATCCTCAACCTGCTAGTCATAACAATAATAATTCGTCGCAGTGTAGCCATTCACGTCAAGATAGGTGACAAAAATCAACTCGAAGTTAAATGGGCCTATTCAGGAGTCCTTGGGCCTTCTCACTGGCCTATGCTCTACCCATACTGCGGTGGTTTACGACAGTCCCCGATTAACATTTTAAGCGAAAATGCAATATATGATCCCCTGTTGACTAACTTCAATTACGAGAATATGGACGATGGCAGGGGACAAACGTTGGTTATGGAAAATACGGGGAAAACTGTCAAGGTACGTGAGTAAACAAAACTTTAATGGGCTGCTTAGAATTTGAGGTTGCGACATATAAAACCTTGCACTTTTTTTTAATCATTGGTATATGTATTTCGGTGTAAGTTCTTAACTATTTTTATTAGTAAATAAAATATTGTATGATATTAAAAACACAGATCAATGTTAACGGAGAAAATAGGCCGGTGATAGGTGGGGAGGATTAGCCGACATCTATCAAATTTTTCAATTTCATTTCCATTGGGCTGAACGGAACAAAGATGGCTCGGAGCACACTATTGATTCAAGGAGGTATCCCATGGAGGTATCCACATTATGAAAATGGGCCCATTTATATGTCTATATTCAAATAAAATTAAAAATCTTAAACTTGGCGTTACTCATTATGTATGGAAAAATACTTTTGTATTGAATATTTTACATATTTTTTACAATTTGCTAATTATACTGAACAACAAAATTTGGACGACCTCAAGCATCATTTATGGCAACTATTGTTTATGGTGCTAATTATGAATATGAAATCAGAATTTTAGCCAACGCGTATTTTTAATTATGTCTAAAATGAAATTTTTCTGTTTTTGGTTGGCTTCTGTATTATAAAATCTATGGGCAGAAACAAGAGTTCACATATACATTTAGATTAAGGAAACATTTATTTATAAACGTAAGGCGTTTGAATTTTTTTTATAATATTTAATTTTTTATTTTATTGTTTTTGTAAATTTAGTGGTTTTTGTCATAAATTCCATTCTCAAGAACTTGAAAGTAAATTGCTAATAATTTTAAGTAATAACCTTTTTTTGGTGTGTTTTTTATAATGAATCTATATAAGCCAATAGTTATTTTGAGAGTTTAAACAATTTTGTGAATTTTGGGTGCAGTATACAAAAAATTGAAGGCTAAACCGAGGATCCTTATCGGAAGATTCTCTACAATATCCTGTAAAAATCGTTTAAGTTATTTTTATGTTGTCCAGTGTTATACTATAAATTAATGTCATAGTTTATCCAAACTTTGTAATTCGATATTAGTTTTACCATTTTTATAGAATATTTTTTACAAACGAATATAATTTTCATAATAAGATATTAGATCTAGACTTGAACGCCAAGTTAACTCGCTTCCTACGGCGTCGACCCAGCTGACTAGCAGGGCAGAGTCGGATATTTTTTACAAACCCTAGCCGGCTGAATATATCATGAAGATCTCAAAGGCTGAAAGGGTTAGGGTCATAATAATTATGACCATTATATAATATACTTAGATATTAAAGTTTATAAATACGGTTGCAGATGCATTTAATCTTTTACAAAACTGAATATGCAAACATGACGAGCGCCCTCAAGGATCCAGTCGGATTAGCTATCATTAGCGTTCTATTTGAAATAGGGGACTACAATTCCAATTTAGTGCCTATCGTTAATAACTTGGAGCAGGTCATATACGAAGGTTTTTAAGCTTAATTACAATTTAAATACCATAAAATATCATCCAACGGAGGACATTAAATAACTAGTGTCAGAACATTACACAGGTCAACAAAAATTAATGATTAATCAAAGGAAATTTCTGACACTTTAGGGAAATAATCTACATGATGTATTTCTCATAAATTTTTTCCGTTTTCAACATATTACACAGGTCCAAATTTTTAAGAGATATGAGCTAACTATAGAGATCGAACCTGCTATCGTAGGGATTTTCAAATCCGTTTACCGATTTTTCTGATCAAACATATTTAGTCGGCTATGAATATGTAATATTCTAGAAAAAATGTCAAAACAAAAACGATTTAAAAAACATAAAATATTGAATTTTTATTTGCATATTTACAACACATAAACTGTTAAATTCAAACTTCAAATAATATTTTGTTAAAACTCGATGATATATCGTGTCGTATTTTTTGGACGCGAAATATTTTGTATTATTTAGCTGATGTAAGAACTTAATATACCAAAAAATTTTATTTCTCATTATTAGAGATGATAAATAGTTACAAGTGATTTTTATATGAAAAAAAGATTGAATTATTTCTTTTTAGGGTATTATCGAGGTCGCAAAATCTCGCAATTTGGTCAAAAAGGCCATTTTTTTCATATACACGGATAAACCGAAGGCGGAAGAAACTACGAAATAAATATATATATGAGATAAAGCCATCGTGGGGATAATTGCTTTTATGTTTTCAAAAACTTATTTTTGGGACATTTACCATTGTTGACCTGAGTTATCAGTAAACGGCTATTTTAATAGCTGAATAAATGGCAAACTTTGGCAATGTTGATTGATTTTGTGTTTTTCCCAAAATACCTAAAGAAAAATGTAACAACAAATTCTAAAATTTATCCTGTATTTTTACTTCAATTTTCATCTCAAATAATGAAAATTTTATAATTTAAGCTCTTACATCAAATTAAAGAAAATTTAGCACCTAACATAAATAGGACAAGATATATTATAGGGTTTTAAAATGAAAATATAATTTGATATCTAACTGCAGCCGTTTTTATAAATAAAAATCAATATTTTTGTTATATTTTTTGTGTTTTCCCTTTTTTAAAATTTTTTAATGTTTGCTTAAAAAAAGTTTGATTAAAATAAACAATGAATGTCTCTCAGAGCTCTTCAAATGTTTTTTCCCAGCTGTGTTATTATATTAAGTTTATGAACAACATTGAAAAATGTTTTTCGGCCAAATTTTAATACAGCACTGTGGGGTCCATATGACCCTAGCACATTTTAAAAATTGAATATTTAAAAATATTATATAGTATTGGTAATTTTTGTGACTTTTTTCTTAAATATATAATAAACAAAATTACTAATAAAAAATTGGTCTAAGACTTATAATAAAATTTAATTTGAAATTAGAAATTCTATTGGGGTCCGTGTGGACCCCACCTGGTCTATTTCAATGATTATGCCTCAACAAATATTTAAACTAAAATGCAACCTTAATTTCTAGTTATTCTTTCAACATAGTTTTACATAATAAGTATATAAAATGTTTTTATTGTATAATAATAATATGAATTATATTTTTTTCTCTTTAAAATTTCTAGTAATTAAGGTAAATAATAGCCAAAAATATTTTTTTTTAAATATTATTTTCTCACTTTATAAAATGTTCAACTAGACATATAAACCTATTTAATCAATAATATTTATACATAATTTATTGACGTTTATTTAATTTGGTATAAAAAAATTAAAAATTCCAATTTTTAGATTTTTTTACTTTGTGTTGAATAACATTTACAATATATAAAGATAACTTATATTAATATATTAATAAAGAACAAGTATTTTTCTTCAAATAAATAAAAAAAGCCATAAAACGCTTTGAATTATAAAGGTTTAAAGTTAGGGTCCGTATGAACCCCACTGTAGCATTCTGTTACAAATTCCCCAACCATTCGCGGATTAAAGCTATGCAAAAGCTATATAAATGGGATTTTGGCCCACAGTGTTGTTAATAAACCTTAATTGAAATAAATAAATTTTACAAAAATCTAATTTGGAGCAGCTCAACTTTTGGAAAAACTGGTATTTAATATGTCTCAAGATTAATTGGTGCTTTTATTAGTTTTAAAAATAATTAGGATCCTTACATGATAAACGAAAATTATTAAAATGAAATACATTAATTTTAAATAAATTTTATTCTTGAATTATAAATTGGTTGAATATTTTATAAATCAATTTTGTGAAACAAATTCATGCGTGTTATTGCATACCATTTAGGAAAGATCAAACAGTAAAATTTTATATCCTGGTATATATACAACGGCTTATACGAATTTCATGCTCCATTTTTTAATTTATAATACCGCATACATAGGTAGATATGCTCAACTTAAACTCTTTTATATAATTATTCAGGCTAAATACTAAATCCTTAATTATACGATCATAGGTGACAAAACTAGCGTACCAAGTTTTCCTATGCGCGCATTGTTTCCGAATAATATGCGAGTAATGTGCTAATTTATTCTTCAAGATATTTTTACTTCAATTTTGTTTTTTCAAAAAATCGGATACTCAATATTATAAAAAAACTGGATACTAAATAATATTATAAAATGAATAAATTTGGGTCCATTATTAAATAGGAGTGCATACCCTTTTGAATTTATTTAAGGCAATGAGGGCCTGCTGTCCATGTAGTTCTTTCAGCGGCTAAAATCCTCCATAGCCTATATTCCCTTGGAGGAATATGTTTGGGCGTATAGTCGCAGTCCAAAACGCATTTTCCCCAGCGGAATATTGTTCAGACTTAATCCCAGCGTCGAAAGCCTATATTCAACGTAGAAATTTTGCATAATTTAGCGAACAAATTTTTAAATCTTGCAAAAAGGTTAGATATTTTGGCTTAGTAATATTAAATTTTTTTAAATTTAATTAATGAATTTTTATTAAAAATAAAACCTTTTTATAGATAATTTTAGTTTTAAATGTATGATTTTCCACTATAAAGTTTTGATCAGGCTTAAAATTTCAAATCTGATTTTACACAGCTAAATCATATTGTGTAATTGACATCCTACTTTCATATGAGTTAGACATTTATTATCAAACCGGCATTTTCATTTAAAATTCGGTTTTTTGCGAGCTTGATTAACTTATAAGTGAGTATAGTTTTTTCTATAAAGGTTTGTAACATGTTTGATTAGCGCGTTTTCAGATTTCTCATATTTTTGAAAAATTTAAAATTTTGATATTTTTTAAAATATTTAAATATTTTCTCAAATTTATAGAACTTTTGCTTTAAAATATTTTAAATGCTTAATGCGTTTTTCAGAATTTTTTTTTTGAAATTATTTGGAAAATTGAATGGACTCTGAACGCCCCTAAAACATATTTTGAAAAAATTGTAAATTCTTTAATACCAGGACTTTCATATGTTACACACCAAAAAATTATTTTAAAAAATTATATTAAGTTCATAATAAAAAAATATTTGAAATTAATAGATTTTAGATAGAAATTTTTGAATGTAACTTATCAAATTTAACCACCGATATTCCTAGCCATGATTACCGCTCTCCAAGTCTTAAAATTAGTTTGCTAAATTATTATACAAAATTTTCCGGCGTAGTCTTTGGAAGCTGAGGTCAAGTCCAAGTATTCCGCCGGCACAAATGAGTTTTGGACATTAATTATACGTGAAAATATATTCCGCTGGCGGATTAGAGGCAGTGGACGCTGACATATATATGTATACTAATCGAGGGAAGCTGACTTTGCACGGAATTGAACACTCTTGCTGAGACAGGGATGTTCCCACCGAGCTATACACAAAATTATAAAAAGCAATTTTCTTAGGATTACTATCGATATTTCGGTTCTCTACCCATTCCGGAATGCAATGAAGTTGTCTTATGGACCGTTTTTTCTGACACGCTAAAGCTTTCCCAAGAACAAATGGAAGCTTTTCGTAGGCTAAAAGCCTGGCCCAAATTTTCGCCTTACCAGCATGACCTAGAAAATAATTTCCGGCCTCAACAGGCGTTATACGATCGTATAGTCTATACATCCCACCGGAGGCATGTTAAGGCTAAGAAAAAGGGTAAAGATCCACTTGGGGATAGTGATTTGTCCAAAGATATCACCTATGATGAACAAGTCTTACCCTACGAAATAAATAAAGAAATTGAAAAAGAAATGTTAGACGACAAATTTGGCTAAATAAACGTATAACTAGTTACAAATTTGCATTAGATTGTTATATCTTTTCACAAGGATGGCTAAAATATTTTGTAAATGGCATAAACTTAATTACTATAAAAGTTATTCAAACAATTTTTTTGGGGGGCGAACACGGGGGTATTAATTAAATTAGAGAATATACATTATTCACTTTATTATTTAAAGCTAAAAATTGTTTTTATATACTTTTTGATTTTTATGAAGCTTGTAGATATAAAAACAAAAAAATGCCACAATCAAAATTTTATTCTTTTTTTATAAACAATATATATCTTATTTCAAGCTTTAAGGCGCGTTCAGACTTCATTCTTTTAAAAAACTATTAAAAATGTTAAAAATCTATATAAAAAATATTGGTCTAATGTTGAAGAATTTTTTTAAAAGGTTCGAATTATTCTAAGAGTCTTAGTTGAAACGAGTATATGCTTATAGAGAAATAAGTTCATCGAGATTTCTAAATGTACCCAGAGCACTTCCAGTGTTAGAATATATTGAATGGTTATTAATTTTCGATATAAACTCAAATTATAAAAATGTTAATTTTTTAAAAATTTTTCTTTTGTTTAAAAAACAATTGAAGTCTGAACGGGCCTTAAATAAAGAAGCTTTCTTCTTTAGAATTATCATATGGCAAAGCTATAAAAAAATCTCATAAAACTAATAAGGCCATTTAATTTTTTGATATATTAGTAAAAGCAAAATTTAATGAAAGGCATTTTCCTTTTTTCGCCGTTTGAGCGCCATTAGTAAAATACGTTAAAACACTTTTAGATAAATATAAAGCCCATTATATTCATTTTAAGAAAAAACAATAAATAAGACACGCTCTAAAATAGCCTTTACGAAAATTTTGGTTTGTCAGTGCTACGTAAACAAAATTAAAGAAAAACTAGTTTAATATAATGGATCAAACATTATCTAAGGGCGCGTTTTGTTATATTAGAGTTTTTTAAAGAAACAATAAGGTTTCGCGAATCGAAACTTGCTTAACGCGTTATCAATGGCGCCTACACGGCGATATGCCTTTAATTAACATTGAAATGTGTTTTATATTATCATTTTTCGAAAAAATGAATACAAAAAAGGATTGTTTTAGGACATTAACTTCTCATAACCCGCGAATGTAGGGTGGGATTTTTGTAACGTGAATGGTACAGAGGGGTCCATCAATTTTAAACCTCTATAACTTTAAGAGGTTTAAAGCTGTGATTTATATTTTTTTATTATTTTAAAGATGAATATTTGCTCTTTAATTATGTTCTAATATAAGTTATCATTAATGAATATTGCAAATTTTATTTGACACAAAGTGGAAAAAATCTGAATATTAATTTTTAATTTTTCCATATTACGTTAAATAATATTAATAAATGAAATTTATTAATATTATTGATTAAATCGTGTTTTTAGTTCGGGTATAACATTTTATAAAAATATAAGGAAAAAAGTATTATGAAATACAAAAAATTATTGGCTTATTCACCTTAAAAACTAGACATTTTATTAAAAAAAATAATAATTTTTATCATTATCATACAACAAATTTATATGTAAAAATATTTAGAAAAAATAACTAAAAAATAAGGTTGCAAATTAAGTTTGAATTTACATTGTGGCATAATGGTTTTCACCAGGGTCCATGTGGACCCCAATTCAATTTCTAAATTTTAAACAAATTTTGTTATTAGACTCAGACCAAATTTTACCATTACTAGTTTTGTTTATTATATATTGAATAAAAAAGTCACAAAATTTTTGGCCAATAATATATATTATATTTGAGGGCACAAATTTGTGCTAGGGTCCATATCACACTGCCAATCGCGGGTTAAAGAGTTGAGCTGTTTGTCATAAAAATTATTCTAGGAGTATACAAAAAAATGGTGATTATATTTTCTGATTTATATATCAGTGTAAACCCGCTTTTGGTTGAAAAAAGGTTGTATTACACAGGTCAATAATTTTTTGAGAGTTATGAGTTAACTACTGAGATCAAACCTGTCATCTTAGGGAATATCAAAAAAAAAAACAACATCAACGATTTTTAAGGGTTTTTTAGAGAATTTTATTGCGATAACGATCCTAGCTTTAGTTTTTTTCCAATGCTTCCAATTTTTTTTAAACCACGTCTAAAGTTCAGAAAAAAAAACATATCTAAAAAAGGTTATTACCTAAAAATTAGCAATTTAATTTCAAGTTATTTAGGATCAAAAAAGGGATTTTATGACAAAAACCGCTAATTTTATGAAAATGGAAAAAATAATATGGTAAAAAAATTTAAACCCCTTACGTTAATAATGAATGTTTCCGTTATCTAAATATATTTTTAAACTTTTGTTACTAGCCATAGGCTTATGATATAGCCCAAAATTCCCCAAAATTAAAAAATCTCAACTTTGACACCGAATAACTAAAAATCTGAGGCATTAGCTAAAATTCTAATTTCATATTCGTGATCAGCGATAAAAACTTGACCCAAAACCATAGTTGCTAAATGATGAGGTCGTCCAAATTTTGTTGTCCAGAATCAAACTTAGTTAGTCAGTTATAAACATTGAAAATATTTAAAAAAAAAGGGTCAAAAAACCAAAAAAGATTCAAAAACAGAAATAAATTGAAATTTGCTTGCATATTAACAATATTTTAACTGTTAAATTCAGACTTCAAATAATATTTTCATTAAAAACCGATAATATCGAATCGTATTTAAGTTTGGACGCGAAATATGTTGTATTATTTAAATGCCCATGTAAAAACTTGATATATTAATAAAATTTATTTTTCATTGTTTGTGATTAAAATTATAAGTGACGAGGGATTTATATGCAAAAATGTTTTTTAAATTTTTTTAGGGTATATTTAGATCTATAAATTTGGTCAAATAAGGCCATTATTCGTTATAGACGGATATAAGGAGCCAAAGACGGAAAAAACTAAGAAAATTGCAAAATATATATGAGATTAGGCCATCTTGGGGATGCATTCTTTTATGTTTTCATAATATTCACGTTTCAAATTGATATTTGTTGAACTGTGTTATTAAAGTCAGCAAATTTTTGAGAGTCTTGAGCTACCTTTAGGCACCAAACCTGCATCTTAGGGATTTTCAAATCCGTTTATCGTTTTTTTTTCAAATTAATTGAAAGTCAGCTAAAAAATTTAATAAAATTGTTAAAAATTTAATAAAATTGTTAAAAATTTAAAAGATGTAAAAACAAAAAAATGTTGAAAAAATTATTATTTAATCTGCGAATATCACTGTGTGGTCCATATGGACCCCAGCAAATTTTAAAATTTGATTATCTCCAAAAAAAATTATATTTTGGCCAAACTTTGGGTAATTTTTTCCCTAAATATATAAAATACAATAAACTAGTAAATAAAATTTGGTCTAAGTCTAATAGTTTTACAATATTTAACTAATTAAAAAATTATATAGCTATTCATGTCTAAATAAAACACATGATTTGTGATAACCTACTGATACTTAGAAATCTTTTTTAACGCTTAATAAAACGTGTTAAAAACGCTTAATATTTTTTTAAAATGAGGGGGCGGGGGGTGAAGAATTACACGTCTGAAATATTTTGAGAAAACAATGGAATGGGGTAGTCCTAATTTTAAATTGCATCATTTTATAAGGATGATTTTTTAGCAAAGGTTGCCAGGTTTAATCCCCTGTACGCCATTGATAGATAGTACACATTGTAAAAATCAAACAGATTTAAAACCGCCTTGTGCAAGTCATTGATATTTTTTGCTCATTCATAATTGTAACTGCATATAGTTATATTCTAAAGAATGCGTCATCACCTAAATATATTGGCCGAGAGAAACACTTCAATTTATTGACCACAATATTTTGCCATTAGTATTCAATGCTTATAACTTTAAAATTATTTTCCCCAAAAAACTCGCCGTGTTAAAAAACCATGTCCATAATTTTATTTTTTCGAAAAAATACAAAAATCAAACGAATTATGGTTAGGTAGAGGCATTTTACGCTATTAAGTTTACGCCGTAAAAAAACGCGTTAAAAACGGGCCTCTATATATAGGATTTTCCATAGTTAAAAAACAAACCATTTACAAACACGGCCAAAGATGAACGCACAAGCTTCCAATAATTATCAAAAAAATTTAAGTTTGATTAATTATCACATCGAATGTAAATTTTATTATGACATAAAAATTAAAAACAAAGTTATTTTATATAAAATTAATTGATTGGTTGAAATAATTGGACGTCCCTCAGGGCCCAGTATAAACTATACAGTCATATGACTTTCACGTATGTGACATATCTCCCCCTCTAAAAAACAGAGTTTGTGGTTCTGGCTTCTTAAGTGGCGTAGTTAATCATCTTTATGTAACAGTCATTACCACAAATTATAATGGTCTTTGATTAGCTATCACAAATAGCAAATCTCAGTATAAAACAAATGGTAAAAAATTAAGTCATCGAAATAGTTTGTCATTATACCAATATTCAGTATTCATACACCAGTGTCATCAACAGAATTTCGTATAGAACTCATAAGATCACAAAGCCTCCTCTTTATTATGCTGATACTTCCTCTGCTCTCTAGGGTATGCCAAGGTAAATAGGACCGTCCCTCATTCTAGACTTTGCCTCTCGATCTGTTTTCAACTTTTTTTAAAGTATTACACAGGTCAACAAAATTTTGAGAGTTATGAGCTTACTACGGAGATTAAACCTCGTTACGGTTTTCAAATCCGTTTACCGTTTTTCTAATCAAACTTAGTTGTCAGCTATGAACACTGAAAAATTTTAAAAATAAAGCCAGAAAATAAAAAGAATTAAACACAAAAAATAATTGAAATTTTATGGCATATTTACAACAGCTAAACTATTAAATTCAAAACCTCAAATATAACTTTTATCAAAAACCTTTAATATATCGTGTCGTATTTAAGTTTGGACGCGAAATATTTTGCATTATCTAAATGCTGATGTTAGTGATATACTTTATTTTTCATTATTTGATATGATAAATATAAGTTACAAGAGATTTTTATATGATATAAGATTCTTAAATTTTTTCTTTTTAAGGTATTCTCAGTCTGTCAATTTGGTCATATTATTTTGATATGTACGGATGTAAGGAGCCAAGGCTGGAAGAAACTAATAAAAACAAAATATATATAAGGATAGGGCCATCATGGGGATATTTATGTTCTTAAATTTCACGGTTGTGCCATTGATATTTGTTGACCTGTGTTATAGATTTTTATATCATTATGCTCATCAATAACAACGCATTTGATTTCAGAAGTTTTTTTGTAGGCTCCACGGCCTCAATTTCAAATCGAGAGTGAAACCGCTCCACCTATATCTTAATAGGAACTATTTCAAATATGGGTCTATATTCTTCCCTCTTTTTTCAAGTTTGGTTTTATTCCATTCGAAAAAAGAAGGTTCCATAAAAGAAAAATATTGTTTTACGTAGGCTCACTTATGAATCTATTCCCCCTCCCCCTCTTTTTTACAAGTTTGGCTTATTCCTTTTAAAAAAAACCCTAAAATTTTTTTTTATTCAGGGGCTCTAAGAGTCTATTGCCCTCTACAAGTTTCATTAAGGACAATCAACATAATTTTGCCCCATTATGGCTTGATTAGGGTTTTTAAAATTATTAAAACTCTATCTCCCCCCCCCCCTTTTTCTTGGTTAATTCCTTTTTGGAAAACAAAAGAAAAATTTATAAAAAAAATTTTGTTTTATCTAGGCTCACTTAAAGGTCTATACCCCCCCCCCCCCCCCCCCCTTCCCCTTACTATTTTTACAAGTTGGGTTTATTCCTTTTTCAAAAAAACTCCCCTCTAAAGGAAAAATTTTTTTAACTCAGGGCTTTGAGCGTCTATTCCCCCTCTACAAGATTTTTAGTGCTGAACAAAAATAACATGATTATGCCCCATAATGGCCTGATCAGGGCCTTTAAACACATTAAGGTCGTATCTTTCCCCCTTTTGCAGGGCCAATATTTTATTAAAGACCTTGAAAAAAATTTATTAATGTAACTTTGCCCGTGTTTATAGCCTTACGACTACTTAATTTTGTATTGAATAGACCTTATTTTCCTATTAAAATCTTATTCAACATTTACCTTTGCCTACCTGAATAGTATCTATAAACTCGATCTGCGCACACCTAACTGCGCCAACATCGAAAGAGTAATTTTATTTTGACAAAAAAAGTAAAAACAAAAGTTATTTTATAAAACATAAATTGATTAGTTAAATTGGACGTCTTTCAGTGTTTAGTAAAATTGCATGTGACCTTCACGTAAGTGATAATTATTTTATAGTCTAATTTAAATACAGAGAGCAATATTTTACACTTTTTAAAAATGGCTGTGGCTACTAGTAATTTTTTTAAAAAAAATTATCCAACGGCCCGAGATCTTATTTGTTTATAGGGCACGAGCAAAGTGAGTTTTTACGTTCGTAAAATTTTAAAATTCTAAAAATTTTACAAATTTTATTTTTTTCCAAAATTTTTAAAAAAATTTTATTTTAGAAATAGCATTTTATGTGCATAAGTTAATGGGCAACTTTTTAAAAATATGCGTTTTTTTAAAAAAATAAATTCAACATTTTGAAAATTTCACGAAAATAAAAACTCACTTTGCACGTGCCCATTTAAAAATTTTAAAATTTCTAGAAATTTAATATTATAAGTTTTTACATCCCACTGACCATTATTTTTACCATCCAACGCATGGATCTGTTGTTTTAATTATATATAAAGTTAATAAATTCATATGTAAATCTATATAAAATTTAAATGATTATTTCAACAGAACTCATAAAAAGTCAAATTTTTTAAAAAGTTTTTTAATATTGGATTATATTTTTTTTAGGGCACGTGCAAAGTGAGTTTTTATTTTCTTAAAATTTTGAAATTTTGATTTTAGAAAAAGCATTTTATGGGCATAAGCTTAATTTGGTAACTTTTTTAAAATTGCGTTATATCAAAATAAATTTTTTTAAAAATTTTGAAAATTTCACGAAAATAAAAAACTCATTGCACGTGCCCGTATATAAAATTAAAAATTTAAAATATTTTTATTTTTAATAAAATGTTAGAGAATATGCCTAAGGGTGCGTTAAAATTTTAAATTAATTTTAAATTAAAAAAAATATTAATCCAAAGTTGAAAAAATATTTAAGGGTTATAAGCTTTTTATTAGTCTTGTTGATATAATTATCAGCTATGTTTTTATAGTCTAGATACAAATTTATTAATCTCCCTTAATAATTTGATTAATTGATGTGAATGTTAGTTAATAAGGGCACGTACAAAGTGAATTTTTATTTTTGTGAAATTTTTAAAATTTTGGAAAAATTTTATTTTGTAAAAAAAGGCAAATTTTACAAAAGTTTTTAAATTTAGTATATGCACGTAAAATGCTTTTTCTAAAATAAAATTTTTTCAAAAAATGTTTGAAAAAAAATAAATTTTTAAAATTTTCAGAATTTTACGAAAATAAAAACTCACTTTGCACGTGCCCTAATGTGAAAATAATGGTTAATAATTTCGATGTAATCATTGAATTTTAAAATATTCTAAATTTTTTGTAAAAAAGCATGATGTCTGAACGCGCTCTAACAATTGTTTTTATTCTAATAATTAAGTGGCTACTTTATAATTAATTGCGTTTGATTATTTACGTTATTTAACGTGCAAAGTGAGTTTTTATTTTCGGTAAAATTTTTGAAATTTTGAAAAATTTATTTTGAAATAAAACGCAAATTTTTAAAAAGTTGCCAAATTTGGTATATGCGCATAAAATGCTTTTTCTGAAATAAAATTTTTTTTAAAAAATTTTGAAAAAATAAAATTTTTAAAATTTTTATATTTTTAAAAATTTCACTAAAATAAAAACTCACTTTGCACGTGCCCCTAATCAACACCGAAAGCCATAAAAATACTTAACCATTCACATGTTAATAAAAATGCCTTCGTTCACAATGAATCGATATAATTTATCTTTTCAGTTTGTTCAAGTTCATTGAAAGATCTATATAATGGAGTTGATTGTGGGTGGCAAATATAGGTTGGGAAGAAAATTGGGAGTGGATCTTTTGGGGATATTTTTTTTTAGGCAAATAAAAACATTGATAATAATTTTATTAGGACATGACATATATACAAAACTAGAAGTTGCCATAAAAGTTGAACACATATCTAGTAAACATCCACAGCTTCACATTGAGAGTAGATTTTATAGAATAATGAAGGGCCAAAGTAAAATATTTTTTATTTTGTATTAATCATAAACCACTAAAGCTTGACTAGTGTTTCTACTATTTTTATATTTTATTAAATCTTAGAAGATTTATTATTTAATTATTATTTGTAGATAAGTTAGTATTTTTCATTATATTTTTTTTATGGAAGATTTTTGGATTAATTTAATGTCTAATATTTTATATATTTAATTTTAAGGGCTCTTAAATGGCCCCTTAACCATTTTGTTTGTGTTAGTATATAGCTTATTTTTTTACTTATGAATATAAACTAGTTTACTAAGGTATTATGGCCCTTTTAACTTATTTTTATCTGCAAGTTTATACATTTATTTTATATTATCTGTTTTATCTTTTCTCATTTTCAAATTTTTGTACTTCAACTTCTCATTTATTGTCTAATACTGGCTTATATAGATATAATGTAAAAAATTGAAGATAAAAGTTACGCCTTGGTCTCTACCTAAATTGATGTTTTAGCTTAATATTTTTTTTTAAAATGAGATGGCATAACAGAGTTTAAAAAAGGTGTGGGCAGGGTTATAATAGATCAAATACTTTACTTTCTTTATAATTATATTATAGCAAAATCAAATTAATATTTATAATTAAGTTGCATCAAAAAATAATATATAGGCAGAATTTTATGTATTAGTTTTTGTTAGGCTGCTATAAACAATTACTATTAATGAGAGCAAAATTTTTAGACATAAGTTTAAATAACCAAAAAGAAGGTTAAATTAATTAATCTAGTTTTTAAGAGCAATATTATTAATATTTTTACAATATAGTCATTTTGTATAATAAACAGTTTTGATAGAGGAATTAAATTAGTTTTTAACCCTTTACAATTTATTGTTGACCAAAAGTTAAATTTTTTTAACATGTTTATAACTATTCTGTATATATGGGCATGCAATTAATACACATGTGTTTATTGAAAATAATTATTTATATATAATTTTTTTTATAGCTTGTTAATTAGCTGACAAATAGAAATTTAAATTTATGTTAAAAAATTAGAACTATTATTTTTTTTACACTGGGTGCCTTTTAACTTAGCCAATGTTATTAGATATTTTTAAAAAGCTATTTTTATTATTTTTTTTAAAAAATTTATTCAGAAAAAATTATCAGTACTTTTATAATTAGGATTAGCTACCTTTTCTAATAAGGTTTTTACAAAACAAAATTTTTCAAAAAAGTAACATTAAATACTCAGGGTTCCTTAATTTAGAATTTGGAATTTATTTTCATAGTAATAAGTGTTTTTTTAAAATTTGATTTTTCTATGTAAATCTATCATTTTATACTTTTTTTATTTTTGTTTGAATTTTATATAACATTTCTGATTAATTTAGTTTAGGATGCGAAACTTACTTGAATAAAGTTGTTTTAAAAAATTCTATTTAAATAATTAAATATTGAAATTTTTTACTAATATATTCTTTTATAACGTTTTTAAATTAATTTATTTTTTTAGTACGTATTATTATATCCTTAATTTTATACAAATTCTATAAAAACAATTTTTTTAAATTTTAAAAATATACATTTCATGTAACTCGTATCTCTATCGCAATATGCTAGACCCGGTTCACGTTTTGGACAAGCCCACACTGGAGCATCCAGACATTAGGTTTATAGAAAAACTCTAGTCTAACCATAATTAAAAAAATTTGGTTGACATAATAAAAATAACCGGCTACTTTTCTAAATTTAACGTAATAGATTTTTTGCTAACAAATGGGAAAAATTTTTTTTGTTACAGTTTTAGGGCATAGTTTTGAGGCATTGTTGCAAATCGCAAAGCAATTTACTTTAAAACATTCGCAAACGGCCATATACGCATCTTTTAATTCTATATATGCTGGAAAACATTGTGCAACAATTATATGCATATAGCTGTGGGCCTGTAACCATTTTAGTTATTCAAACCATAAGACAAATTTTATAACCTAATTGGATAGCATAAAATTTTATACGCATCGGGAATTCTTGTTTATTCTAACTGACCCAATATTTTTTCCATATCTCAATTTTCTAGACTTGGGCATTTTACGAGAATAAATGTAAACCCAGTTAGGCATTTGGTTTGTGTTTTGTTTATATAAGGTCGGCTTTGGCTCATATTCCAAGCCCTACCCTTGTTTAGGTGTCTTTTGTTTTTTTTATGTTGAAATTTAAAACAGCTGCTTATTTATTTAAAATATGGGCACGTTTACTGTCGAACTAAAACAAACCATTTTAATATTTCCCAAAAATATAAAACACCATATTTTTACAATTTTGCATTATTGTCTCGGCGTCATTAATATAACACTTTAAAACGCGTTTTGATGAATGTGAAATCCCATTGTTTTCAAATTCGCAAGAAAAATTAAAATATTACAATACACGGCCTAACTAAAAATAAAGATGACAAATGGTAAATAAATAAGGACACGTGCAAAGTGAATTTCGTAAAATTTTGAAAATTAAAAAAATTATTTCAGAAAAAGCATTTTATAATAAAATAAATTTGGCACAAAATAAAATTTTTCAAAATTGTGAAGATTTTACAAAAATAAAAACTCCACTTCCCTATGTATAAATCTAGTTATATAGCCCTTTAAGAAACAAAGTTATGTAAAACTATATAACGAATTACATTACAACAGTTTTTTATGCGGCATCTAATTTACAAAAAACTAATATGCCCCACTTAAACTACAACCACATTTAACTTAGGCCCAGGTCGGCTCTGTCCTGCCTAAGACTGTGTTTTTTCGGCCCGTGATAATAAATACGGTCTGGAAATTTTATATTAATAAGAAGTATTTTTTTGTAATTTATTACTTATCATATACATTATGCCGAAGTTCCGATGACATTTATCAATTTGCTAAAAACAAATAGACATTATTGAGGAAAAAAATTTGAAGCTGCTTTTAATATAGGCCTGGCCTTGATCAGCCCGGCTTTAGGGACGGCCGGCCGGCGAAGCTTTAGGTATCGACTTTATCTAGAGTTTTTTTACGCGAATCTATCATGCATAAACTTTTCAAGTACAATTATTTTGGTTGGCCAGGCTATATCTAATTAACGTTTGCTTTGAAGTCGAAATTAGGAAAAGGCAAGAGGTTCAACGAATGAGTCATAGCCACATACAAAAGGAATTGCGTCTCAGCAAAAGCAATTAACCGTTTTCTCACCAACAATCCCATATATAACAAGAAAGCCATGACGATCGCCTTTTACTTTTATTATAAGGTTTTGTGGCCCATTAAAAAATACTTAATCAATTACAATACTAA